>CM045907.1:15373582-15414743 GCA_025169955.1 Salix arbutifolia | reverse complement strand
CCTCTAATCCACGTGAAGACACAACATGCCCAAGAACTATTCCTTGTTCTACCATAAAATAACACTTTTCATAGTTCAAGACAAGGTTAGTTTCAATGCACTTTTTCAAGATCAAAGATAAATTTTCTAGACATCTATCAAAAGAATCACCATACACCGTGAAATCATCCATAAAAACCTCGATTATTCTTTCAACATAATCAGAAAAAATACTCATCATGCATCTTTGAAAAGTTGCAGGAGCATTACAAAGACCAAAAGGCATTCTCCTATATGCATATGTACCAAATGGACATGTAAATGTAGTCTTTTCTTGATCCTCAGGATTAATAACAATCTGATTGTATCCACTATATCCATCAAGAAAGCAATAAAAAGACTTACCTGCTAGGCGTTCAAGCATTTGATCCATGAATGGTAATGGGAAATGATCTTTGCGTGTAGAAAGATTGAGCTTTCTGTAATCAACACACATTCTCCATCCACTCGAGATGCGAGTAGGAATGAGCTCATCATTTTTGTTTTTCACCAACGTGATTCCGGTCTTTTTGGGCACCACATGGATTGGCGCGACCCATTTACTGTCAGTGATGGGGTAAATGACTCCTGCATCTAACAGTTTTAAAATTTCAGCTTTCACTACCTCCATCATAGGCGGGTTCAACCTCCTTTACATTTCCCTTGTTGGTTTTGTGTTGTCCTCTAATAGTATGTGATGCATACATATTAAGGGACTAATGCCCTTGATGTCGGCTAAGGTCCATCCAATGGCCTTCTTGTGATCACACAACAACTTCACAAGTTTTTCCTCTTGCATACTTGTCAAACCTTTTTCTATGATAACATGAAGTGTATTGTTATCGCCAATGAATACATACTTCAAATTATCGGGCAAAGGTTTTAATTCTAACTCGGGGGCCTGTAAAATAGATGGCAAAAGCTTTTTATGTGAGAGTAATAAATCAACAAAGACATTACCATAGGGAACGGTTTGCAAGGCTTGTAAGGCCAATACTGATTCGTGCACGTTTTGGGGAACACACACGTGGCTCTCCATCTCTTCTATCTTTGTGTTGGCGGTTTTCAAGAATGGTCTACCAAACAATATAGGAGTGCTGGTTGATGAATCACAAGAATCATGTTCCATATCAAGAATATAAAAATCACATGGAATAACCAAACTATTAATCTTGACTAGGACATCTTCTATCACACCAAGTAGGTAAACAAAACTACGATCCGCAAGTTGTATTACAATGCTAGTTTTATTCAAAGGCTCAAGACTAGGAGAATCATAAACATGTTTGGGCATAACACTAATGGATGCACCTAAATCGCATAAAGCTCTTTTAAAACTAGCATTACCAATAACACATGGGATAGTAAACGCACCTGGGTCTTTTTGTTTCAAAGGCAGATTCTTTTGAACAACGGCAGATACAACTTCACCCATACTTACCGTTTCATGACCTTTCAGTTTGAAAGATCTTTTGGTAGTACACAACTCCTTCAAGAATTTTGCATACTTGGGAATTTGCTTGATAGCATCAAGCAAAGGAATGTTCAATTCCACTTTCTTGAAAACCTCTAAGATCTTTTTTTCTTTGTCTTCTTTCTTTGACCTAGAAGAACTCACAGGAAAGGGTGGATTTGTTTTAAAACTGGAATTAATTGAGTGAAAAGTTACCTTTGGAGTGTTGGTCTTTGTTTCTGTTTGTGGAGGAGGAGGATGTTCTTTCTTTGTACTCAATTCAGTTTCTATCTCTTCTTCCTCCATCTCAATTTGTTTCGACTTTTTCTCTTCAAGTTTTTTCCCACTTTGCAGCATGATAGCACTAACATTCTCTTTTGGATTCAATGCTTGGGAGGGCAACTTTCCATTTATTTGTGCTTCCAATTTCCCTACACTTGAAGCTACTTGCCCCATTTGCTTTTCCAAGTTGTGAATACTTGACCTTGTTTCCTGTTGAAAAGACATGACATTTTGTTGCAAGGTAACAGTATTAGAAGCCAAAGTTTTCATCATCTCACGAAGATCATCATTGGATGACGACCCCATAACATTGGAGTTTGTGAATGGAGCGGGTTGTCTTGCTTGATAATTTTGTTGGGGCTGAAATCCATGTGGATGGAACTGTCGGCCTAGATTGCCTTGTTGGGATGGGTTGTTGTAGCGTAAGTTGGGATGATCTCTCCATCCGGGATTGTACGTGTTGGAAAAGGGATCATATTTACGCTGGGGTTGTCCATTGAATGTTCCATCAACTGCATTTGCTTGCTCAATGTAATCTTCTTGCATTGTTGGGCACATATCCGTAGCATGTCCTTGTAGTGAGCATATGCTACAAACTTTCACCTGCTGTACATTTCCACAAGCCAAAGAACGCACAAGAGAAGTAAGATCATTAACTTTATTCTCAAGGTTAGAAATACTTACCTCATTCACTCGTTTGTTTGAGAAGTCTCCACGGGTGCCAAACTATTTCGAGTTGGTTACCATGTTTGAGATTAATTGGCGTGCAGCACTAGGTGTCTTATCTACCAATGCCCCTCCACTTGCAGCATCAATGATACTACGATCAATAGGCATCAATCCTTGATAGAAGTATTGAATGAGCAGCTGATCAGGTATTTGATGATGAGGGCATTGAAGGCACAATAGCTCAAATCTTTCCCAATACTCAGCGAGTGTTTCTCCATGAGATTGTCGAATCCCACATATTTCTTTTCTTATGTTGGCAACTCGAGATGCTGGGAAATATTTTTCAAGGAAGATCTTCTTCATGCCATTCCAAGTGTTAATGGAACCTGGGAGAATAGAAAAAAGCCATGCCTTCGCTGCCCCTTTTAAAGAGAAAGGAAAAGCTTTCAACTTAACTTGTTCCTCTTCAACTCTATTCAGTTTCATGACAACACAAACCATGTGGAACTCCTTGAGATGAGTGTGAGGATCTTCTCCTGTAAGACCATTGAATGTTGGAAGCAAATGTATAAAACCAGATTTGAGTTCCAAGTTCACATTACTGTCTATGTTTATGCACAATGGTTGGTTTTCCACGTTAGGAGCAGCAAGCTCCTTGAGTGTTTGTTGTCGTGCACCAGCCATGATGTTGACGCGAGCTTCCTTTCGTAACCTGCGTAAAGTGTTTTCTATTTCAAGATCAACCTGCACTTGATGACTTTGATTAGCAGAACGGGTTACAGGCATAAATCGCAAAGAAAACTCAAAAGAAACCAAGCACACAAGAGATTGAAGACAACACAATAGGCAATAGGATCCTAAGCTAGAAAACTAAAAGTGTCCAGAAACCTTAGAAAACGATAGAATTTGGCCTGAATAAGGTGGGGCTAGTGTCACTAGTTCTTTTCAGAACATCTTTTTCCTTCAGAAAACAAAATATCAATACCTAATTCCACCAAAAAATCTGTTTTGAACAGTACCGTTGCCGCAAGTGAACAGTACCGTCGCAAGCAAAAATTCTGTTTCTTTTTTTTTTAATCACAGCAAATAAAAATAATAGTACAAACACAACAATCAACTAAAATTACCTCCCCAGCAACGGCACCAAAATTTGTTGCGATTTCGCGGTCACACAAATTAATTACCTTAGCTTAAAACACACAAGATAGTATAGAGCAAGCAAGGGGTCGATCCCACAAGGAAGTTTCAAGTTAGATTTTTATGTTGTACGTTATGTGATTGGGGCGATTTGGTTTGTGATTATCTAAACTATGGCAGCAATTAAACTAGCAAACAAAATCAATTAAAACCGAAACTTATCAAGAAAACAAACCTTGGTCACAAGCATACATCCACCTACGGAAATTAGAACCGATCCTTGAAACTAAAAATGCAGTTCATGTTCTGAAATTTTATCTTTTCTTAACGTGATTAATTAACAGATCCGCCGTATAACTAATCCTAACCAACAAACAATCAAAGTGTCCGCACTAATGATTCAATTTAATGGTAGTTTTAAGAACTAGATAATTTCATCAAGATTAACATACAAGTTGTCCGCAACTTGTGTCAATTTATTCAAATGTTCTCCCTAAGTTCAATAATGTAGTTCCGCCACAATTATCTAGCTTAGATGCTTCACAAGTTCATATATCACAACTCCGGTTTTGATATTAAACTTAGCAATAGATTGTTCACAACAATAACTTAGAGTCCGCTATAGCAATCATCAACAACAATCATAGAAAATATGCATAGGAAAACAATCATACTCATTCATAACATAAACTAAAAATAGAAGGAAGAATAAATCTCACGGTTCTTGAAATCCGAAGGTTTTTGTGTCCTTGCAACCAAGCAAAAGAGTCTAGCCTTGCATGTTTATTGAACAACTAAATAAAAAGATGGAAGAACACATGATTTAGGGTTTGGAGGAGGAAGATTTTGTGTTTTCTTTTTTGCTGGCCGCCACTTCCTTGCTCCTCTTCTCCTTTATATATGCTTAGAAACCCTAGGGTCTATTTTACAAAATAGTCCTTCCTTAAGTTGGCAGAATTTAGTTGTCCCTTGTAAAATTCATATTTCCTTCATATCACATCGGTTTGAGCTTATATTTGGATCTTTTATAGGTCTTTGAGTCCTGAATCCACGAAATTTGAGTTTGCATCAATCGGACCTTTGTAGCTCGAGATATTGAAGTTGGAATGGACAAAGGTCAATATCGGCAGATTGCGAGATTTGACTTTGAAGGCTGCGATTTCCATGATCTTCCTTATTTTATTTCTTTTTCCTTAGCTTTCCATAAATTTATGGATGTTAGCTTTTGAATGTCACTGGAATCACTTCATTTCGATCTCTAGAGCTTCCACTCTGCACAAAACACCGACTGAAGGTCAAATCTGTCAATCAACTCCAATTACCTCCTTTTTGCATCTTTCATCCAAAAATGCCTTCAAAATATAAAACAAAGAATATCAAGGCATTTTATATACAAAACATATGCAAAACACTGCATAAATATGGATGAAACTATCAAATAATTTGGTCGCATCAATGAATCTCACATGTTATTTTTTGAATGGTTTGAATCATATTATGCATCGGTTCATAACATTGCATACCCATTCACATCCATCAAACATGCATGTCCGGTTACAACAAGATCCAAAACCTCTACATGGAACCTCACCAGTGGGCAAACCATTGAGTTAGATCACCCACCCACCTTTGAGAAATATCCAAATAGATCATCAAAATCAACCTGTTGAAGCAACACCTTACAAAATACCCAATGATGATACAACAACAAATACCAAACACATCATCCTCCAAAACAACTTTACAAACACCAATCTGGTCACCTTAAGCAAACAGCTCACTCGTGTTCAAAAACACCTCCACCAAGTCAGTACTAACACAATTGGCACCAACACCTCCAAAACTTCAGTTGAACCTAAACTGAAAAACCCGATCTTTAAACCATATCAAATTACAAAGACAAGCCAACTACAAATCCAAGAAAATCAAACAGATTTCCTGAAAGCCATTAAAACATACCTATAAAATCTAGACAGTTCATCCCAAACTGCTCCAGACACCCCCACAAATATCCACAAATGTCAATACCCTACAAAATAACCAAGAGCTTTTTTCTGATGAAGAAGCCTTCCAAAGCCAACAACCTGAAATCAATAGACTAACATGGCAAACACCCAAAACAACCATAGCTCCAGATATCGTCATATCCTCCAAGCCAAACATCCTCAACCAACACAAATACAACGCGTCATCCCTCTATGAATGGAATATAGATGGCATGTCAGAATACAACATTTTAAACACCCTGCAGCAGATGACTATGGCAGCAAATGCCTACAAAACTCAGACAGGCACTCATGACCAAGCAATTGTTGAGCTCCTTATTGCTGGTTTCTCTAGACAATTAAAAGGATGGTGGGATTACCATCTCACAGCACCAAACCATCTTCATATCTTAAATTCCTTCCAAAAATTTGAAGAACAAACACTTGTCCTTGACTCATCTGGGAACACTATCCAAGATGCAGTCTCTTGCCTCATCCTTACAATCTCCTTACATTTCATTAGAGATCCCTCAATCTTGAAAGACAAGAATGCTGAGCTTCTGTCCAACCTCTAGTGCAAAAAGCATAGTGACTTTCAGTGGTACAAAAATACCTTCATAACCCGTGTCATGTTAAGGTAAGATTCAAATTAACCATTTTTGAAAGAAAAGTTCCTTGCAGGCTTATCTATTCTCGTAGGAGAAAAGGTCAGAAACAAAATCAAGGATACCTTCTCTACAAAGCTCATTCCATATGACCAACTTACATACAATGAACTTGTCAGCTTCACCTAGAAAGAAGTCTTAAAATCTGTCAGGATCTTAAATTATAAAAATATCTAAAGTGGTAGATGAAGCGTACCAAACAAGAGTTAGGTTCCTTCTGTCACCAGTTCGACATTTCCACCTCCAAACCATCCTGCAGTGGAAACTGTTCAAAACCCAAACACAACTCTAGATACAAACCACCTTACAAAACATCATCCCACAAATACAAAAAACATTATCATTCCAAATAACCTAACCAAACCTACTACAAAAAACCCTATAAGAAATTCACCAAACACCCAAAGCCTTTTCAGCCGAAGACCAAAAACTTTGACCTGAAAAACATCACATGCTACAAATGTAACCAAAAGGGACATACATCTCGTTTCTGCCAGTCCAGAAAAAGTTATATGAGCTCCAAATTGATGAGGATACTATAAATCTTATACAAAATCTGTATATTGAAGCCACAGATACAGATCTTTCTTCCTTAGACATCTCTGAAGAGGAATTCCAAGTAAATAAGCTAGCAACTTCCAGTGCTACTTCGAATACTTTAACAAAATCGAGTGAAGTCAATGCCCTAACCCAGGACCAAGAGTTCATCCTTGAGGCCATCAAACGACTTGATGATCCTTAGTTACAAAAAGTTTACTTGGACAAATTATTGAAAGTTTTCAACAAATCCGACCAAACTCTAGTAAACCCTCCAAACCGTGTTATGTTACCTTCAACCAGTACCAACACTTATGATCTCACAAAGATCTTAAGTAAAAAGAAATCCAAACCTTCTACCACAATCCCAGAATTATATTCTGAGATGAAAACCCTCAAAGTTGAGCTACAAACCCTTAAACAAGTCCAGCAAAAAGATTCTTCCATTTTACAAAATCTTTTGTCCAAAATCGAGAAACAGTCAGATATTGATTCTAAGCCAAAAGATACAGACCCTGACCTACATGCATTGCATGATACAAACATTAATCAAATTGATAATGTATTTTTAGATGTGTTAACTCAAATTTCATCCAAAAAGTATTTGATCAAAATATCACTAGTATTTTCTAATTTCAAATTAGAAACTATTGCCTTGTTTGATACAGGTGTAGATTTAAACTGCATTAAAGAAGGCATAGTACCAAAACATTTTTTACAAAACACAACTGAAAAATTGTCAGCTGCAAATAATTTCAAATTGCATATTGCAAGTAAAACACAAGCTTCTGTGTTTAACAATGGCATTTCAGTTACATCATCATCATCTGGCTAATCTTCCTCGCTTTTGGATTTCACGCCCACTTGACGACCAGAAGATGATTCGGAAAAACCATTGAAGATGGATGTTTGTGACACTACCTGTTGTTTCTTAGCAGATTCTTCTACTTCTTGCTGTTTCTGAAGCAAGGCAGCATAATAAGCTTTAACATACTCATTCTGTCATATGATTTAGAAAGCAGAAGCTAAGTCAAAATATAAGAAAGGGAGGTTAAAAGAGGAAGCTAAACCATGTATAACAAATCAGAACATGCAAATATGTAATATCATGAAGGAGACCTTTATCTTGTCATCATTCTCAATTGAAGTCTTTTTGTCATCTGAGGATGACACTACTGCTGAACTGCCATCCATCATAGACTATTGCTTGACCTCTCCATGTTGCTCTTTTGTAAGGTTCATTCCCTGCTTGATCATCCATGGTGGTAAAACTTTTAGACCAGTACTTGTAGTTTTAGATTTAAGAGATCCTCCTTGCCTTCAACACCAAAAAAGGCAACTTCAACCTGTCTAAGTTTAGCAAAATATAGCTTGTGAATAATCTATTCCACTGTCGAAGCAAATGTTGACGTTAGAAACTTTTATATGGCCATTGTTTGTAACAAAGACCCAGCAAATTTCAATGATTAGCCATAGCATGATAAATTGAAAATTTTCCCTGTAACTAGAAGACTGAACGAAGAAAAAAAAACTCTTACAATAAAGGTAAAGTTAGAATAAACTGAATCACCAAACAGGGGGGGAATCCCGTCAAAAAGGAAATTCAAATAATATTCATTACATCTTATACAAGCATTGGTTACTATTTTATGTAACCAAATGATGCAAACCAGCCTAGAAACACCAGCAAGGACTTATGGGCTACATTTTCTTTTTGTTTCTAGGATTAAGAGGCTGGATGGAAGGCTATAAATAAGACTGATGGGCTTTATTTAATTTTGTTAGCTAGAGCTCAAGGTTTGTTTGGGCATATTTAAGACTTTGTTTTCAGCTAGGATCTAAGGCTTGTTTGGATTAAGTCATGGGTTTTCCAACTAAGGGTTTTGGATCAGTTTTGAGTGGACCTCATTTAAGTCCACATAAGGGGTCCATTAGGGTTAGTTTTTAAAAGACTATTTAAACTCATGTTAGCTAAATTTCAGCAGCCATTGATGAAATTTAATTCTGAACTTTTTAGTTTATGTGTGAGAGTGATTGTTGCATTCTTTAGTTCTTGAACGGATTGAATCTGACTTATCGAAGATTAACTGGCTTCGTGGCGTCATTCTACTCATTCCAATAGTGCTGGTGTCTTGGGGCAGGTTTCCATTGTGTCACACTCCTATCAGACCTATTTCGGCTTTCCGGGATCAAATCTCATTCTTGGTTGTGGGTTACGTGATAACGAGGTTCGCATCACCAGGCATTGGTTGTGATGACTTACCCTCCCTTTTGTAGAGTTGTCCTTTTCCTTTATCACAAAAAAACAAGTATACATGATATATAAAACATTGGTTCCATGAGCCAATTACTAACCATTTGAAATGGGCCATTAATGCCAATCCAACCATTTATTTATGAAAGAGAAACATGTAAAAGATCTCTCTACAATAAGCAAGGGTGACAGTTTGCACTTGCCCTCAATGTTTCTTAGCATCATCAGTATTGATTTCCCACTGTAAAAAAAGAGTATGAAAACCCCTGAAAGAGTATTTTGGACTTAAATAGAGCTATTTGATGGAATTAGTTAATAAGTCAGCTTAAAATGGTAAATAACCACATTATTGGGACAACAGTTTATAATACATTAAGCATCCCTGTACTTAGAAGGCATCATTCAAATAGAGCATCATCGTTGATGCTATCAATGGGACAAAATGGGCACTATTAACAAAAATGGTTCCCTTTTATCTCACCAAATTAATGAAGTAAAATAGCCTGGCTGTAGTATGCCTTTCTCAAACTTGGCCATCTCTCATATGGCATCGATTTGATGCATTAAATTCACCTTAGTGCCGCATACCAAATGTGAGTCTAAATAATACCTATAATTGATGTTTTAATGACCAATCATTGCCAAGTGTAGATGAACTTCAAAAAGAAAGAAAGAAAGAAAGAAAGCACTAGCTTTTCAATTGGGAAAGTAACCATTTTGATATATTATACATGTCATTTCAACTAGCACATTTGATATCAAAGTTAGCACTAGATAACCTTAAATAATCACATCACAAGCCTAGATAGTTTAGAGGAGTGATTTCATCAGATCCATACAACGTTCAAAAGCTTCAACTCGTTTCCCATATGAATGAAGGTTTAAGTGGTGGCAAAGTGAAGGAGTTTGTACATCACACACCTCTCAAGAATTATATCAACACAATACCATTCATTATTGTACAAGGCACATTTCTTTTTTGCTCAAACACCATGTAAATTCATTAAATAAAGATCAACAAACCCAAAAATACTTCTAGAAATTCACTCAATTATTGTCATCAACCAAAAAAATACGTCAAAACACCTAATCTGGTTTGTTAGGTAATGTCCAAGTGAGGATGATATGCCAAAACACTTTATCAAATGAACATAGCATGCAAGATTACATGAGTTGCCTTGAGAATTTGCAGTAAAGTCTACAAGTTGGAACAAATGATTCTTCCAGTCTCACACTAGAGCCAAAGCTTGAACTAACCTTTGACAGGTGAAGTTATAACTTTCTAGAAGAGAAAAAACACTAATCCCTTTTTGGAAAGAGAGACGAAGCTACAAAGGCAAGTTTATGAGTTAATAGATAAGGGATATATTTGTGAGAGTATAAGCCTGTGTGTTGTACCCGTGCTACTCATGCCTAAGAAAGATGGAACATGGAGGATGTGTTGATTGTCGAGCCATCAACAACATAAGAATTTTGATTTGAGGTTGAATCCTTTCGCGGGGTGATCATTCAGTTTCTAAACATACCAATTTTGTCATGGTATCAGAGCTTCTACTGATCTGTGAATCAACGTGAATATAACAGATTTTTTCTCTTCTTTCTTGATCTATGTCAAGCTTTCTGTATGGTTTCTTTGGTTGTGGTTGTGGGCATACTGCTCTGGCTTGTGGTGGAGATCAGTGACTATTCTAGCGTGTTCTTCTGTGGTGGTGTTTTGTTGTGGCATCGGTTCTCTTCTGTTCAGGCATGATTCTCGATTGAGGCTTGGTTGTCGTGAGCATTTCGGTGTTTTTTGTGGTGGTCAGAGGTCATATAGTAGTTGGAGCAGTGGTCGGCTTTCTGATGCGAATCGGGCCAGAAACACCAGCAAGGGTCCATTACATGTTCAGGGGCTTGATTTGTTGTTTTGAAGATTTCAATCAAGTCAGAATTGCAAGGACCATTAAAGTATTAAGAGGAGATCCTAGTATATCTTATCCATGTGTAGAAGGGTCCAGCCCAACTTTATTTGGGCCATGAAGTGAGGGCAGCTAAGGAGCCAAAAGAATCCTACTACAACTTGGAAACATGGGATTAATGGGTTGGGTGGAAGGCAATAAATAAACCTTATGGGCTTTATTTAATTTTGGTAGCTACAGCTCAAGGCTTGTTTAGGCTTAATATTTATTTTCAGCTAGGATCTAAGACTTGTTTGGATTAAGTCACGGGCTTTTCAATTTAAAATTTTGGACCAGTTTTGAATGGACCTCATTTAAGTCCACATAAAGGGTCTATTAGGGTTAGGTTTTCAAAGACTATTTAAACTCATGTTAGCTAAATTTCAGCAGCCATTGATGAATATTAATTCTGAACTTTTCAGTTTAATGTGTGAGATTGATTCTTGCATTCTTTAGTTCTTGAACGAACTGAATTTGACTTATCAAAGATTAACTGGCTTTGTGGCGTCACTCTACTCATTCAAATAGTGCTAGTGCCTTGGGGCAGGTTTCTATTATGTCACACTCCTATCAGAAATTTATGTCTCCACCTCCGGGCATGTTTAATACACCCTCCTTCGAGGTTTGTCAATTACGTTGATCTTCATATGGTTTGAAACAGGCTCTGCAGGCATGGTTTGATAAATTTTGCTCTACTTTGCTTACATTTCACTTTATTCAAAGTCAGTTTGATTCCTCTTTATTTCTTTGCAAGACATCTGCAGGAAGTGTTGCTTCTAGTCTATGTTGATGATATTGTGATTACGGGATTACATACTGAGTTACTTAAACACTTGCAAAAGCATCTCTAGGACTCTTTTCACATGAAAGATCTTGGTCCTTTGCAGTATTTTCTTAGGCTTGAGGTTCAGATTACTCCGACTGGTACATTGTTACATCAGCACAAGTACACAGAGAAAGTCACCGCATTAGCTAGTCTCCAATTGAGTAATTTTGTCCTTACTCCATTGGAGGTCAATTTTAAGCTTCGCCAGGAAGAAGGGGAGCTTCTATCAGATCCATCTTTGTATCAACAACTAGTTGGGAGTTTAAATTACTTGACGATTACTCGTCCTGATATCTCTTTTGTTGTGCAGCAAGTCGATCAATTTATGCAGGCCCCTCATCATCTTCACCTTGCTGTTGTTCGCTGTATTATACGATATTTGAAGGGTACCTCTTCACAAGGGTTATTCTTTCCTACGGAATCTTCCTTACAGTTGGAAGGATATAGTGATGCTGATTGGGCCGGCTGTGCAAATACTCGTCAATCTGTTACCAGATGGTATATGTTTTTGGCAATGCACTCATTTCTTGGAAGAGTAAGAAGCAAGATAGAGTTTTCAAATCCTCCACGGAATCCGAATATCGTGTTGTCTTCCGCCTGCTCTAAAATTACATGGCTTTGTGAATTATTAGGGGAACTTGGTTTTCTCAGCTTTATTCCACTCCTCTTCATGCTGATAATACCAGTGCGATTCAGATTGCTCCTAATCCTATCTTTCATGAGCGTACAAAAACATATTGAGGTTGATTGTCACTCCATTCATAAATCTGTTCACCGCCATGAAATTACATTTCCTCACATTTCTACCAAACACCAAAAAGCAGACATTATCACTAAAACTCTCTTTTGGCATCGGCATAAATTCTTAGTTGACAAATTGATGCTTCTTGATCGACCAGCATCAATTTGAGGGGGGATGTCATGGGATTTGATATTTGATTATGTATTAATTAGAAGATTAATTACAATTGTAAATAGTAGTGTTTTAATTGAACACTTATTCTATCAATCTTAGCCCGAAAGTATTGGAAAGGCATGTAAATCTATTTACTTTCTATTTAATGGAGAAGACACCCTCAAGGGGTGGTCATTCAGTTTCTAAACATACCAATTTTGTCAGGAAGCATCCCAATCCATGGCCTGGGAGGCTGTGAATTGGTTTGATTAAAAATGCAGCATAAGGTTATTACCCAACACCTCATTCACCTTTTAGCCTAAATTTCATCTATTTGGTGCATTACATTAATCTTGATGGCTTACTAAAAGTCACTACATTAAATCCAAAGTGCAGCCATACCTTAGCTTATGCTGAACCATTTTTGTCCTTAACTTTATGTAAAAAGCTAGCCCTGGAAAATTTGGGATGCCAATAATTTACAATCTGAAAGGTGAAGTGTTGCTTAGGTACACTAGAGGCATTAAAGCTCCCTGGTAGAAGTATCATCTCTATGAAAATAACTTCTACATAAATTTAAGTGCAAGAAAGCAAATATGAAGTCCTTGCAGTTATAAAAAACACTACACTAGTAACAGCACATATTTTCTGCACTCAAACTTCATGCAGAAGGAGTGAATGTAGGAGGGACCGAGAAAAGTGTTACCTTTGTCTCTCCCAGAAATGGCATTGGTGTTCCACCATACCTATGAGAAGATCTAGAGAGATCATTGGAACCAGAATCACCATTTGCGGCATGCCCAACAGCACTTGCATGAATTTGCCATTCTTGAAGACTCCCAAATTCAGGGGCAGGTAAATCTTTCACCCTGCTAAGTTGATTCACTAATGGCTTAATCTGTACCTAGTGATGCGGAACATGAAAAACAATATGAAATAAACAATAAAAGAAAGAAGCTTAGAGGGAAGAGAGAAGCTTTGAAAGAAAAGAATAAGCTAAAGAAGAGAGAAAAAGAGATTGGGGATTTGCAAAGTCTGCATTTTTATCAGTATTCATCAAAAGTCCCTTCTCGAATGAATAAAAGACATATAAATAGTAAACCCTAAACATCAACTATTGGGCTCGGCCCATCAAATCCAAATGTTCAACATAACACAAATAAATAAAATAAATAATAATGACATGGGCCCAAATGGGCTTAGTCTCCCAACCAAAGCGTGACAGGCTGCGTCATCCTACGTCGTCTTCGTCCATATACTCGAGTAATTTGCGGTGTGGGTCTAGTGTCCCCACCAACTCTCCTGGGGTTGGAAAAACTCGACCCCATCAAGTGTAGCTCTGGCCGACTCTGATAGTACTCCCAAAGGTCTAGATCAAGCTGCTGTAAAGTATCTTTAGTGATCCAAGAGTTATCTGAATCAGGTCGGCCCACCCAGCGAACTAGAAACCGTTGAACCTCACCGTCCCTGTTAAAAACAACTTGTTCATCAAGAATAGCATCAATATTATCCTTTTGTGCGGAAGTCAAGGTGGGAGGGATAAAGGTTTCAATAGGGTCATCAGGGGAAGAGTTAAGTGGTATTTCAAATGGATCATTTGGAATAGGAAGTGGTTTATGGTATGCAACTAGATCCTCAATATTAAATGTAGAGCTAATGCTAAAATCATGTGGTAAATCTAGAACATAAGCATTTGAACCAACCCGTTTTAGCACTTTGAAGGGCCCGGCACTACGTGCCTGCAATTTTCGATTAGCTCTAGAAGGAAATCTCTCTGGTCTAATCCGTATCATAACATAGTCTCCCACATTAAACTCATTATGCCACTTATGTAAATCAGCTCTAAGTTTATATTGCGCATTACTTGCTTGAATTTGTTTAGCGATCTCAATATGCAAATCCTGAATTCTACGTGCAAAAGACTCGGCTGATTCGGACACTCTAGCATGAACGGATATGGGAAGAAGGTCTAGAGGTTTCCTAGGCTTGTAACCCTGTACAAATTCAAAAGGACTCATTCCTATGGACCTATTGACAGAGCTATTATAGGCAAACTAGGTCGTGGGAAGAACCAAATCCCAATTCTTATTATGATCACTCACTAGACACCTTAAAAGGTTGCCTAAACTCCTGTTAACCACCTCAGTTTGACCATCCGTTTGGGGATGGTAAGCAGTGGAAAATTTCAATTTGGTTCCAACCATATGCCAAAGGGTTTTCCAAAAATAACTTGTGAATCTAACATCCCTATCTGAAACTATGGTTTGGGGAAGACCATACAACTTGACAATCTCATCAAAATAGAGTTTTGCAACTCTGGAAGCATCTGTGGTCTTAGTACAAGGAATAAAATGTGCCATCTTAGAGAAACGATCGACAACCACAAAAATAGAATCATATTTCTTTGCTGTACGTGGAAGTCCAAGAACAAAATCCATACTAACATCATGCCAAGGACAAGTAGGAATGGGCAACAGGGTGTAAAGACCAGTATTTTGTTTCCTATGCTTTGCCAGTTGGCAAGTTTGACACTGACTTACCAATTTTGCGACATCTCTTTTCAAACTAGACCAGAAAAACTGACGCTCCACCTCTTCAATGGTTTTATTCCTTCCAAAATGTCCCGAGAGACCTCCAGCATGAGTCTCCCATATCAAAAAGTCACGCACGGATGTGTTTGGGATACACAGCTTGTTATCCCAAAATAAGTATCCATCTTGGAGGTGATACCCATTTATAGCACAGTGACTCTCATCCTTCAATGTCAAGTATATATCTCCAAATTCTAAGCAAGATTCATACTCCTCTTTGAGTCTCTCAAATCCTGTGACTTCCACACTCATTACAAACAACAATGTTACCCGACGACTCAAAGCATCTGCAGCTTTATTCTCTATTCCAGATTTATGTTTCAAAACAAATGAGTGTGCTTGCAAATATTCAACCCAATGACCATGCCTGTGATTGAGCTTCTCTTGGGAGTTCAGATAGCGGAGGGCCTCATGGTCGGAGTAAAGAACAAACTCTTGTGGTAACAAGTAATGGCACCAATAGCGCAAGGCCTGAACCACCGCATAAAACTCTTTATCATAAGTTGAGTACTTTTGTTTGGCCTCATTAAGTTTCTCACTGAAATAGGCTACCGGGTGACGTTCCTGACTAAGTACTCCACCTATACCTACTCCCGAAGCATCACATTCTACTTCAAACACCTTAGTAAAATCAGGTAGTCGCATTACCGGGGCCTCCGTCATCTTCTTCTTAACCTCCTCAAATGCCCTATTAGCTCTTTTACTCCACTGAAATTCACCTTGTTTCAAACAATCTGTAATAGGCGACATGATGGTCTCCCTTGATAAAACGACGATAGAAAGTTGCAAGCCCATGAAAACTACGAACCTCATGAATGGTCTTAGGCTCAGGCCAATCTATTATTGCTTGGACTTTTTGGGGGTTAGCAGAAACTCCTTTCCATGACACTATAAACCCTAAAAAGACCACTTGATCTGTGAAGAAGGAACACTTTTTGACATTTGCAAACAAACTCGCCTTTCTTAGGGTAATACAAACTTGAGTAAGGTGATCAAAATGCTCTTCCCTGGTTTTGCTATAAATAAGAATATCATCAAAATACACTACCAGGAACTTTTCCATAAATGGCCGAAGCACTTGTGTCATTACTCTCATAAAAGTACTTGGTGCGTTGGAAAGGCCAAAAGACATGACAAGCCATTCATATAAACCATCCTTAGTCTTAAATGCCGTCTTCCAGTCATCTCCCGGACGGATCCTAATCTGATGATATCCACTCTTCAAGTCAATCTTAGAGAAAATCTGGGCTCCTGCCATCATATCTAGCATGCCATCTAATCGAGGAATTAGAAAACGATACTTGACCGTAATCCTATTGATAGCTCGACTATCTACACACATTCTCCATGATCCATCTTTCTTTGGTGTTAACAATGCAGGTACTGCACAAGGACTCAAACTCTCTCGAATAAATCCCTTTTGTAACAACTCACATACTTGCCTTTGCAATTCAGCATGTTCACTTGGGTTCATCCTATAGTGAGGCAAGTTTGGTAACGTGGCACCAGGGACAAAGTCTATGGCGTGTTGAATATCACGCATGGGGGGTAAAGTATCAGGTAGGTCAGAAGGGAAAACATCTAGAAATTCTTTCAACACTTCCTTTACCTCTTCAGGTGGCTCTTCTAAAAAGTCTTCTACAATCTCCTTAGCCACTACAGCAAACACAACAGACTCCTCACAAATTTCCTTATCAAATTCCCTAGGACTTATTATGTTAAGCCCTCCTTTTTTCACTGTACTCTTCTTTTGGGTAATATCATTGGACCTTGGAATTAATCCAATGAGTTGGATTTTCTTACCTTGAAAATAAAATGAGCAAGAATTTGATCGCCCAAAGATTGTAACGTCCAAATCATACAACCAAGGCCTACCCAAAATGACGTGCCCTACATCCATGGGAATGACATCACACCAAATTTCATCATGATAGTCCAAGATCTTTATGGGAAAAACACATCTCTCTTTGACTGCTATTGATGTATCATTAACCCAGGACACACTATAGGGTTTAGGGTGTGGAACAGACTTTAAGCCTAAACGGGATACACTACCCGAGGAAATTGCATTAATGCAACTACCGCTGTCTATGATAATCTTACACCCTTTGTCTCCACACTTAATGTAAGTGAAAAAAATAGCAGTCCTTCTCCAATCCTCAGTCCCTTTAGGTTGTGTTAAAGCACATCTAACTACGCTTAATCTGGTTGTCTCTCGTTGAAGGGATATAGACCTAACACATCCTAGCAAGTTGGACTCATCCTCCTCATCATTTAAGTCCTGAAAATCTTCGGGATTGGGCTCATAAATCTTATCATCACAATTATCTTCTTCTCCCATATCTTCTTGCCCCTTGATAAATAGAGTCCTATTAGGGCAACTAGAGGAAACATGACCGAAACCCTGACACTTAAAACACTGAATTCTTGAGGTTATCTTAGGTGCTTCATGAAAAATACCCTTACCTTTGTCGTCTCTAGGTATCTGGGAAACCAAAGGATTGGGTTTACGAGGTGGGACACCTAATATTGAGTTATTACTTCCCGGTTGAGATCTAGAAGGGATACTACGAGTGTCCTGACGTCTCGTCCATTGGCTTTTTGTCACCAATTCATAATTTTGTACCAAGGTATAGGCTTCGTCAAGGGTGGAAACACCTCTAAGCATAACCTCCCTTCTAAGATCATCGCTTAAGCCTTTTCGAAATCTACTCAGGGTCATCACTTCATCCTCCCTAACTGCACACCTCATTCTATACTCATCAAATTGTGCCACATATTCATTGGCCTCCTTGCCTCCTTGCCTCAAGTTATTCCACTGATCCAAAAGATTTCCTCTATATGAACGAGGCAAGTACTTCTCTTCTAACTTAGCCTTCATTTCAACCCAATCAGTAATAGGGGGTTGACCTCTCCTAATCAAAGATTCCTCTACACTTTCCCAATAGAGCTGAGCAGTTCCTCTAAGTTTCATCTTTGCAAATCTTACCCTCCTATTCTCAGATAAATTATATCAGCCAAAGAATTGATCCATGTCACGGATCCATCTATCAAAGATCCACGGGTCAAGTTGACCCTCAAAAGTTGGGGCTTCTACCTTAATATGCCTCATGACTTGCTCATCAGGGTCATCGTAATCGCGATAACCTTGATTACGATTGTATTGACGGTTCCTAGGATGAACTGGTCTTTAACGGTAATCATCGGAATGCTCACTATCATTAGGATCATCAAAGTCATGACGACCCTGGTGTTGATTATGGTGGTGGTTCCTACGAGGACCTGGTCTTGGAGGATCCTTATGATTGTCATTAGAATGCTCACTCTCACTAGACTGTCTTACTTGCAAAGTTTCAATGGACTCCATCCTTCCAGAAAGATTATTAATTTGATTGGACATGTTACTCACTTCCGTTCGCATAAGATGTAATTGTTCTTGAATATCTCTAAAAGCATCACTAGAGTTCGGATCCATGGTAGCTATGACTTCTAGATTGTGTATGTAAACACCCAAGAAAAATACAAATATATATATATATATATATTAAAGGCTGACTTAGTTTGTCGCTGCCGATTTCGTGACGGGGCAGAAAATTGTAAAGGGATACGACCAACGTCAATATCCCGTAATTAATTTGCAGCGAGATGAACTTACAAAAACTCAAGGAATGAATTAAAAGATGAATAAAACAAGTTGGGAGAGGGGTGAAATTGAATAAATGAAATGTTTATGATTTAAAATTATAAGAGGAGAAGTGGTGGGGTAAAAAGAAAACATTTAAAGATTTTGGGGGGCCTTAGTGCAATAAGAGAAAGTGAGGAGTATAAATACCCCTCTTTTTCTCATTTTCCAGCAATGGTGAGGGAGAAAGAGAAGGAGATTGTGAGATTTTCTTGCTAAATTAAAGAAGAATTTCGAAATGAAGTGAGATTGAGGTTGACTAAAACCTTCAAACATCAAGAAACCCAAGGATTGGGAGCATTACTGGAAGAAGAAAGTGGAAGAAAAGAAGGAGTGTTTGGCCGACACTTGAAGGAAGAAAGAGAGGAGAGGAGGATATTTTGATTCCACAAGCTACTAGGATCTTGAACCCCTCTTGGTATGGTATATCTTATATGTATTTCAAAGATTCTTTACTTTATTACTTTATGGTTAAGTTGCATGACTTTTCTTTATGAATTTTGGGTTAGGGTTCTTGAATAAAATTTGGGGGAAATATGAAATTGTGTATAATTGATGAATGTGGCATGAAATAGGATGTGAATGTTGTGTAATGAATGGTTGAGCATGAAAAGAATGAGGGAAGTCTTGTTTCCCAAGGCCAATTTTCGGCCAAATGCATATGCTGCAGAAATTAACAACTTGACAGATTCATGTTGTGACTTTGAAAGAGAATTTGAGTGGTAAAACAAAGGAATTAGGGTCGGGTTACTTCATAGGAGTTGTATTTCTGGATGTCTACTATCGAAGGAAACTTGTTTCACTTAATTTGGAATTTTATAACTCTAGTTAAGGGCCACCAAACGTGACTAGGTCAGGACGGATTCTGCAGAATCAGCAGGTCTGTCACATTTGAGATGCATTTCGTAAATTTTGGGGACAGAACTGGGTTCTATTCCCTTCATAAGAGTTGTAGCCCTATATGTTATCTTTCTAACAAGATAAATTTTGTACCAAACGGAGTTCTATAACTCCAGTTATGGGGAAACATCTGGGCAGAGGTCGAAATCCGACCTCTGCTGTCAGTTTTGAAAAAAAAGGGGAAAAGAGGTGGGAGGTCGCAAAACGATGTAGTGAGATACATGAAAGGAAAAGAAACAAGTTATGTTTGAAAATGGGTGCTTATAATGATATTGTTAATGTCAAAAGTTATAAAAGAATAACAAATGTAAAGGCATATTGAATTGTTTCGGTGGGGTTGTTACAACATGTGTGGTGTGCGTTTGTTGCCAAATTGATGTGTATTTTGCTAAGAATTGCATGAGTGTTTCGGCTGAAATTATTGAAGGATTTTGTATGCCGAAATAAATGATTTCAATTGTGAGTTTTTGGCGGAAATTGATGTGTGTTTTTCTACTGGAATTGATGTGTGTCTTCTACTGAAATTGATGTGAGTTTTCGACTGAAATTGATGTGTGTTTTCTACTGAAATTGATGTGAGTTTTCAGCTGAAATTAATGTATGTTTCTACTGAAATTGATGTGAGTTTTCGGCTGGAATTGATGTATGTTCTACTGAAATTGATGTGAGCTTTCGGCTGGAATTGATGTATGTTCTACTGAAATTGATGTGAGCTTTCGGCTGGAATTGATGTGTGTTTTCTACTGGAATTGATGTGTGTTTTCTACTGAAATTGATGTGTGTTTTCTGCTGAAATCGATGTGAGTCTTCTTCTGGAATTGGTGTGCGTTTGCTGCCGATTCCTACAATAAGTCTACTATATAGAAATGACTAAAATGCTAATAATAAATTTCAGGGTATGATGTTGTAAAATGTGGAACACTTGAGTGTGAAAGCATGAACTCTTGTAATGAGTGTGGTGACGAATGTGATTCGAATATACAAAATGTGCTGATTTATAACCCTTAATGTCGCAGGCGGTGCGACCGGGATTGGACCATTATCAAGACAGGAGCAGCCACAGGTGGAGCAGGTAGGTGATTTACACCTCTCCTTTTTATATGACATGTAATAGGTATTTTAAATTGAATATTATACGAATACGGTGGATATATATATATTAGAATGTTGAATGCTTGAATGTGGATAAACAATTGATTAGCTTCGGCTAATGGCATCCGAAAGGATGGCCGGGACAAACGATTGATTAGCTTCGGCTAATGGCATCCGAAAGGATGGCCGGGACAAACGATTGATTAGCTTCGGCTAATGGCATCCGAAAGGATGGCCGGGACAAACGATTGATTAGCTTCGGCTAATGGCATCCGGAAGGATGGCCGGGACAAACGATTGATTAGCTTCGGCTAATGGCATCCCGAAGGATGGCCGGGACAAACGATTGATTAGTTTCGGCTAATGGCATCCAGAAGGATGGTCGGAACAAAAGAATGTTAGTTCCGTCTAACGACGCCCAAAAAGAAGGACCATGGGGGGAAAAAGAATAGTAGACCTCAGATATGAGTGTCTTATATGAATATTCGGAGAAATGATATTGTTGCTCGAAAAAGAGAAATGGAGTGCCTATATTTCTACAATCGAATTGCTTTATGTATATGCAGAAATTTCAACTTGCCAGTGTATCTTTTAATCGATAGATCATTTGGTCAAAATTATTTTAATACCATCATTAAGTAATTGTAGTTCATTAATGTTTGTACTACTGCAGGGACGTCACAACCACGAGAGTGCTAGAGAATCTAATACGAAGGAATCTACTTTTGTAAAGAACCCTGTAGATTGCATTCTAATTTAAGATGTGTTTGGTTGAAGCAATGTACTGAATGCTTAATTTGTTATCAGACCCTTTTGTGAACGTTTGTAAATACCACTAGTAGGTTAGGAACGTAAACTCATATCTATGTATGTATTATTTCTAATCTAAATCTTAGTTGTGAAAATTGTAGTATTGTACTCTTATGAGAACTTTATTTTCTTTAATGAAACGTTTATTGTATGGATGGTATTTACCGAAGTGAATGGATATGGATCGTTGAGCAACGACACTATATAAAAAAAAAAAAAATTTACGGGTTGTTACAGTTGGTATCAGAGTACCTGGTCTTGATCCTGAGGATCAATGATGATTACATTGCTATGGTGAATTTCAAAATGGTACGCAACCAACAAGGGACATGAATGGAACCGCCCTCCTTCGAAAGGAGGGGCGGGAACCAAGGTGCCCAAGGTTGGCAAGACGAAGATCCCTTGGATGATACGGCATTTTATGCTCCGATGATATTATCCAAAATCTTACAGGGGGAAGCTGGGGTAACAGAGGAAGGCGGGAGGCCTAACCAGACAGAGGGAGTACCTCTAGTTGCAGCAGAGCAGGCCCGAATTCTGCTTTCTGTCCACAGGGTAGAGCTAAAAAAAAAAAGGGAAACATTTTTCTCTGTGAACTCATGCTTGATAAAAACTCGAAAACCATTAGAAATTCCAACACTGGCATTGTGTAAAGGATATATTTTTACTCATTTCAAGGCCAAAAGGTTCAAATTTCGATTAAGAAAAGAAGGTTTTTAGGGTCCAATATTCTGAATTAGATGGGTGCATAATCAGATTTCATGGAGGAGGTGGGTCCAAGTAGTAAGGGTGAAGTTGATGACATGGATATGGACGAGGATTTGATGGACACAACTAACTTAAATGAATTGGGGAAAGAAACTTTGCAAAGTTTCTGTAAGAAGGCAGCGTCTTTGTTTTTTGACGAGTATGGTCTCCCCAGTCACCAAATCAACTCATATAATGTTTTCATCAAAAGTGGACTCCAGAGGGTCTTTGATTCATTTGGTGAGGTTGCTGTTGAGCCTGGATACGATACATCCAAGCAGAAGGATGGTGAATGGAGACGTGTATTAGTTAGGCTTGGAAAGGTCACCCTTGATCGACCAAGCTTTTGGGGTGGTACTTCAAGTGATGCCGAGCATAATATGTTTCCCAGGCATGCCAGGCTTCAGAATATGACATATTCAACGAGAATGAAAATTCATGTCAATGTTCAGGTATACACACAAACTGTTGGTAGAAGGGACAAGTTCAAAACAGGGATAGACAAAGTTGTTCAAAAGAATGTTGTACATACTGAAAACAGGGAAATCATTATTAGAAGGATGCCTGTTATGGTGAAGTCTTACCTTGCTGGCCGACAACAGTTGAAAAGGGGGATTGTGATTTTGATCAAGGAGGCTATTTTTTTTTTTAGCAAAGGCACAGAAAAGGTGTTCATTGCACAAGAGCAAATTTGTATGAAGAGACTTTGGATTTCAAATAGTCAGGGCTTGACTGTTTCATACAAATCGGAAGTTAAGAGGAACAGGTTGATTGTTAGACTAGTGGAGCTCTCTAAATGGGAATACATTAAAGGAGAAAAGAAAGGCCTCTGTGTGTACTTCTTGTCGATAAAGATCCCTATATGGATATTGTTTTTGCCCTTGGTGTAAGGTCAGACAAAGATGTGATAGATTTGATTGATTATGCCAGCAATGATGCCAGCATTGTGAATATTTTCTTTGCCTCAGTTCATGATGCTGATGAGAAATGTGAGCATTTTCGTAGGGAGGGAGTTGTTTGATATAGAGGAGGTGAGGTCTGAGAAGGAGAGTGAAGATGAGAAAATTTGGATGTATGTGCTGATAGGATTAGGTCTGGCAATTTTTTTGATTTGGAGGTTTCAAATGAAGCAGCTTATCAGAAACATGGACAAGAAGGTCAACTGAGGGTGTGCTTAAGCTCTTGCTTACTAGCAGGAAGGAGTAAGAATGGTTTGTTTCTTTGCTTTTTTTTCATATTGCTGATAATTTCAAGATGAATAAATGTTATATTTTGGTAATCAATGTCGATGAGTGTTTCTTGCTAATAGTTCAATCAGTATTTGAAAGGTAATATTAATTGTTTGTGGATAAATGAGACCCATATGAGGGACACAAGTATAGGTTCTGTTTCCCTTTCTTCTTTCTTAATTTACATATATAGCAAAATCAATTTGTAATCATGAGCTTCTCTGTTTTACGGTCTGTTAGCTAGTTCATTAATGACATTAGTGTAAAGTGCAGGCGTTCTGTTTTTTTTTTCTTTCAATGTTTCTTAGTTTTTAGATGCATGTCAAATAGTTGTCCTGAAAGAGCTGCAGAATTAGTATTAGCATTTTCCTTCCTATTGAGATTGGACTGTAGGAGAATTTGAGAGCTTGTCAATAAAATTTTAAATCCTGATAAAGCTTGTCTCTTGTTTCGGTGGAGGATGAGGAAGAATTTCTTATTTGGATCCCTCTTGCTACTTTTTTGGACACTCCGGAGAGCGTATGGGTTAGATTTTGTGGGGAAGTAATGTATATGTGTCTCATCTTAGATGGGTGGTTTTTCCTACTGTAGACAGACCTTTGCTTGGGCATTCTGCCAATTCTGTAAAGGTTGGATAAATCCTGGTTTTAGAAGGGAAATTTTGGGTGTTAACAATGAACTTTGGCTGCTGCTGAGTATTATTGATGACATTGTCTTGAACTACTGCTCGGTGAACCTGGACCTTTTCTTTTTCCATTTTGACACTGTCAATTTTCACTGGCCAAAATTTCAAAGAAGGAAAGGGATGACGTATATCTTACAGCCCTGCTCTAAGAAAAGGGGTGAATTGGAGACGGGATGAAAAGGGTATAAACAAATGTGTATAGTAGAAGGACAATACCTCAGTTTTGATACCAGAAAGAAATCGATCATGATGTAATGAAGTAAAGATTAATATTTAATTGTCGACCTTCTTAGAAATCCATTAGCAGTTAGCAATCAGAACAGGACCAGGAGTAAATCTTTGTTTTAGACATTGTCCTTGCACTGAAGAATCTTACGCCCTCTTATAGTTGTTGAGAACTTGGACAAAATTAAAGCATTTAAGGAGGGAAAGTACATCTTCACATCTCTTCTGGACAAGGGGATTATGGAGTTTATTGGAACTAAAGAGGAAGAGGACTATTGTACTGCATGGGGCATCAGACTTATTTTAGGGGATATTGCGGGGAAGCAATCTATGAAGTATACACACTGTGAACTTGACATGTCCTTTTTGTTAGGTTTAAGTTGTGGAATTATTTCCTTTGCCAATCATGATCATGCACGAAGGGTCCTGTACCAAGCTCAAAAACATTCTCAACAGGCTATTGGGTTTTTCACAACAAATCCCAACATCAGAGTTGACACCTTGTCTCACCAATTGCATTACCCCAAAGGCCTTTATTTCGGACAATGATTTCTGATTGTCTCGGTAAACCTGGATACCCATTTGGTCATAATGCAGTGCTGCCAAAGCCAAAGTTGTTTAATGGTCAGAATGCTATAGTGGCAGTTAATGTTCATCTGGGTTACAACCAAGAAGATTCATTGGTAATGAATCGTGCTTCTTTAGAGCGTGGTATGTTTCGCTCTGAGCACATTAGAAGCTATAAGGCGGAGGTGGACAACAAGGAGCTAAATGACAAGAGGCGGAAGTCTGAGGATTCTATTACTTTTGGGAAAATACAAAGCAAAATTGGACGGGTTGACAGCCTTGATGATGATGGATTTCCTTTTATTGGTGCTAATATGCAAATTGGTGATATTGTGATAGGGAAGTGTGCAGAATCTGGGACAGATCACAGTGTAAAGCTAAAGCACACGGAAAGGGGCATGGTTCAGAAAGTGGTATTGTCATCTAATGACGAGGGAAAGAATTTTGCTATGGTGTCTTTGAGACAAGTACAAAAAAAAAATGTGTAAGGTCTGGTTCTGTGAAACACATGTAGTATGCAAAGAGCTCCTAATGGTGTTTGAAATTGCCCTCCTCTAGACCTGTTTTATAGACTTTAGGGTTAACGGATGCTACTGGGGCTGGCTTTCCTTGGGTGGATGCCCTTGGTCCATTTGAACCAAATGTACATGCGTGTGAGTGGGTGTGTTTCACATTTCCTGTTGTTGGTTATGCTCTTCAATTGCTGTTGCAGGTTCGATCTCCTTGTCTTGGAGACAAGTTCTCAAGCATACATGGGCAAAAGGGTGTTCTGGGCTTTTGGAGTCTCAGGAGAACTTCCCTTTCACAATTCAAGGTGTTGTTCTTGATATTGTAATAAGCCCACATGCACTTCCATCACGTCAAACTACCAGGTACGGAGTATGAAACCCTTAAATTTCGAGGGCGAAATTCATATTAAAGGGGGGGAGAATGTAAACACCCAAGAAAAATACAAATATATATATATATATATATATATTAAAGGCTGACTTAGTTTGTCGCTGCCGATTTCGTGACGGGGCAGAAAATTGTAAAGGGATACGACCAACGTCAATATCCCGTAATTAATTTGCAGCGAGATGAACTTACAAAAACTCAAGGAATGAATTAAAAGATGAATAAAACAAGTTGGGAGAGGGGTGAAATTGAATAAATGAAATGTTTATGATTTAAAATTATAAGAGGAGAAGTGGTGGGGTAAAAAGAAAACATTTAAAGATTTTGGGGGGCCTTAGTGCAATAAGAGAAAGTGAGGAGTATAAATACCCCTCTTTTTCTCATTTTCCAGCAATGGTGAGGGAGAAAGAGAAGGAGATTGTGAGATTTTCTTGCTAAATTAAAGAAGAATTTCGAAATGAAGTGAGATTGAGGGTGACTAAAACCTTCAAACATCAAGAAACCCAAGGATTGGGAGCATTACTGGAAGAAGAAAGTGGAAGAAAAGAAGGAGTGTTTGGCCGACACTTGAAGGAAGAAAGAGAGGAGAGGAGGATATTTTGATTCCACAAGCTACTAGGATCTTGAACCCCTCTTGGTATGGTATATCTTATATGTATTTCAAAGATTCTTTACTTTATTACTTTATGGTTAAGTTGCATGACTTTTCTTTATGAATTTTAGGTTAGGGTTCTTGAATAAAATTTGGGGGAAATATGAAATTGTGTATAATTGATGAATGTGGCATGAAATAGGATGTGAATGTTGTGTAATGAATGGTTGAGCATGAAAAGAATGAGGGAAGTCTTGTTTCCCAAGGCCAATTTTCGGCCAAATGCATATGCTGCAGAAATTAACAACTTGACAGATTCATGTTGTGACTTTGAAAGAGAATTTGAGTGGTAAAACAAAGGAATTAGGGTCGGGTTACTTCATAGGAGTTGTAGTTCTGGATGTCTACTATCGAAGGAAACTTGTTTCACTTAATTTGGAATTTTATAACTCTAGTTAAGGGCCACCAAACGTGACTAGGTCAGGACGGATTCTGCAGAATCAGCAGGTCTGTCACATTTGAGATGCATTTCGTAAATTTTGGGGACAGAACTGGGTTCTATTCCCTTCATAAGAGTTGTAGCCCTATATGTTATCTTTCTAACAAGATAAATTTTGTACCAAACGGAGTTCTATAACTCCAGTTATGGGGAAACATCTGGGCAGAGGTCGAAATCCGACCTCTGCTGTCAGTTTTGAAAAAAAAGGGGAAAAGAGGTGGGAGGTCGCAAAACGATGTAGTGAGATACATGAAAGGAAAAGAAACAAGTTATGTTTGAAAATGGGTGCTTATAATGATATTGTTAATGTCAAAAGTTATAAAAGAATAACAAATGTAAAGGCATATTGAATTGTTTCGGTGGGGTTGTTACAACATGTGTGGTGTGCGTTTGTTGCCAAATTGATGTGTATTTTGCTAAGAATTGCATGAGTGTTTCGGCTGAAATTATTGAAGGATTTTGTATGCCGAAATAAATGATTTCAATTGTGAGTTTTTGGCGGAAATTGATGTGTGTTTTTCTACTGGAATTGATGTGTGTCTTCTACTGAAATTGATGTGAGTTTTCTACTGAAATTGATGTGAGTTTTCAGCTGAAATTGATGTATGTTTCTACTGAAATTGATGTGAGTTTTCGGCTGGAATTGATGTATGTTTCTACTAAAATTGATGTGAGTTTTCGGCTGGAATTGATGTATGTTCTACTGAAATTGATGTGAGCTTTCGGCTGGAATTGATGTATGTTCTACTGAAATTGATGTGAGCTTTCGGCTGGAATTGATGTGTGTTTTCTACTGGAATTGATGTGTGTTTTCTACTGAAATTGATGTGTGTTTTCTGCTGAAATCGATGTGAGTCTTCTTCTGGAATTGGTGTGCGTTTGCTGCCGATTCCTACAATAAGTCTACTATATAGAAATGACTAAAATGCTAATAATAAATTTCAGGGTATGATGTTGTAAAATGTGGAACACTTGAGTGTGAAAGCATGAACTCTTGTAATGAGTGTGGTGACGAATGTGATTCGAATATACAAAATGTGCTGATTTATAACCCTTAATGTCGCAGGCGGTGCGACCGGGATTGGACCATTATCAAGACAGGAGCAGCCACAGGTGGAGCAGGTAGGTGATTTACACCTCTCCTTTTTATATGACATGTAATAGGTATTTTAAATTGAATATTATACGAATACGGTGGATATATATATATTAGAATGTTGAATGCTTGAATGTGGATAAACGATTGATTATCTTCGGCTAATGGCATCCGAAAGGATGGCCGGGACAAACGATTGATTAGCTTCGGCTAATGGCATCCGAAAGGATGGCCGGGATAAACGATTGATTAGCTTCGGCTAATGGCATCCGGAAGGATGGCCGGGATAAACGATTGATTAGCTTCGGCTAATGGCATCCAGAAGGATGGCCGGGACAAACGATTGATTAGCTTCGGCTAATGGCATCCGGAAGGATGGCCGTGATAAACGATTGATTAGTTTCAGCTAATGACATCTGAAAGGATGGTCAGAACAAAAGAATGTTAGTTCCGTCTAACGACGCCCAAAAAGAAGGACCATGGGGGGGAAAGAATAGTAGACCTCAGATATGAGTGTCTTATATGAATATTCGGAGAAATGATATTGTTGCTCGAAAAAGAGAAATGGAGTGCCTATATTTCTACAATCGAATTGCTTTATGTATATGCAGAAATTTCAACTTGCCAGTGTATCTTTTAATCGATAGATCATTTGGTCAAAATTATTTTAATACCATCATTAAGTAATTGTAGTTCATTAATGTTTGTACTACTGCAGGGACGTCACAACCACGAGAGTGCTAGAGAATCTAATACGAAGGAACCTACTTTTGTAAAGAACCCTGTAGATTGCATTCTAATTTAAGATGTGTTTGGTTGAAGCAATGTACTGAATGCTTAATTTGTTATCAGACCCTTTTGTGAACGTTTGTAAATACCACTAGTAGGTTAGGTATCTATGTATGTATTATTTCTAATCTAAATCTTAGTTGTGAAAATTGTAGTATTGTACTCTTATGAGAACTTTATTTTCTTTAATGAAACGTTTATTGTATGGATGGTATTTACCGAAGTGAATGGATATGGATCGTTGAGCAACGACACTATATAAAAAAAAAAATTACGGGTTGTTACAGTGTACTATACAACCACTACGTAAATGCATGCAAAACTAGTCCTAAAACTAAGATCACAAATAATTCTTGCAAGTAAAACGCAAAATAAAATTAAAGCTAATATACATATATTTATTTTATTACTATTATTATTATTTTTCTTGGAGACTAAGTAATAACAGATTAAACCAGGAAAATTTGCAAGCACGCAATGTAAGTCCTCTAAATGCACACAAGTAATTCAAACACAATGTTTTGGTTTTACCACAATTTAACTAAGCTCCACAATTAATAAAAAGGATTAAGTACTCAAGGTCAATAAAGAAGCTCGGAATTAAGGTAATTAAACTTGTGAGGTGAGTTTTGTAATTTATTTATGCCAAGCACAAGGAATAATATTAATGCTAATCTTAATCAACAAGTGTAAAAATATACCAAGAACGATGATATTCAATGGGTAAAAATTATGACCAAGTGATGTGGCAGTGAAGAATGATGTGGCGCTGACGTGGCTGATGACTCAGCTGCTAATTGCTGGCGTGGCTGCTGCTAAGGCTGATGTGGCGCTGACGTAGCTGCTGTTAGGGCTGACGTTGCTGACGCGGCTAGGGCTGATGTGGCGCTGACTTAGCTGCTGCTAGGGCTGACGCGGCTAGGGCTGACGTGGCGTTGTCTTAGGGCTGACGTGGAGCTGACTCGACTGCTGTTAGATGACGTGTCTAATGACGTGGTCCTGTGTAGGGCTGACGTGGCAGAGAAGCTGTTGCTTTCTTCTTCCTTACTTTGACGGCATCGTCTGTCTGCTTATCTTCAACTTCGATGGCGAATGGCTTCGTGCTTCTACTTCGTTCTGGCGGTGCGAGGGAAGGGGCTGTGGCGTCGCTGTCTGTGGCATCACCGTCTATGATGAACTTGTGGTCTGTGCTGTTGACGCTACCGAAGGTGAGGGCGTTGTGGTGGTTGCTGCTACTGGAGTGAGAACCCGTGGTGGATGGGTTGCTGAGGACGCTGCGGACAAGGGCTTGCTGTGGCTAAGACGCCGTTGATGGTGGCGCCGCTGCTGGAGTTGCTTAACTGGAAAAACCATAATGAACAGTGCACAATTTTTTTTTCGATCTGAACAATACCTTTTTTTTTTCAAAACAAATTTTTTTTTCTCGATCTGAACAGTACCTGTTTTTATTTTAGATCAGTACTTTTTTTTCGATCAGAATAGTAGATTTTTTTTTTAGATCAAACCGGATCTAGGGTTTCTGGATTGTTTAATTGTAAGAACAATTAAAAGCCTTGCTCTGATACCAAATCTGATGCGGAACACGAAAAACAATATGAAATAAACAATAAAAAAAAAAAGAAGCTTAGAGGGAAGAGAGAAGCTTTAAAAGAAAAGAAGAAGCTAAAGAAGAGAGAAAAAGAGATTGGGGATTTGCAAAGTCTGCATTTTTATCAATATTCATCAAAAGTCCCTTCTCAAATGAATTAAAGACATAAATAGTAAACCCTAAACATCCACTATTGGGCTCGGCCCATCAAATCCAAATGTTCAACATAACACAAATAAATAAAATAAATAACAATGACATGGGCCCAAATGGGCTTAGTCTCCCAACCAAAGCGTGACAGGCTGGGCCATCCTACGTCGTCTTCGTCCATATACTCAAGTAATTTGCGGTGTGGGTCTGGTGTCCCCACCACCTAGCCATTTCAATTTGTCCAGTCCTTGAGAAAATAAACCTATAAATTATACAAAAGCAGTAATTAGAGCAAGAGTTCACATATAACATGACATTAAGAGTTGAATGATGTAGCATCCAACAAAACATTCTTGAAAAGTGCAAATCAATGATCTCAGAAGTTGTGCGCAATTCCAGATTTAAAATCTACCTACATTTTCTTATGTGCATACGAGAATGAAATAGTCAACCAGTTTTTCTCACAACAATGACACCACATCCTGTCATATGCATGATTAAGAATGTAGTAGAAGTCCATCCTTGTATTTTGTTTTTTAAAAATTAATTGCATGCAACAAGCACACCATACATGTTATCAAGATGCAACCCGGGTTTAGTATGACTTCAAACTTGCATTAATCAGCCAAAATCTAGCTCATCAATTTCTACAAACTCAAACAATTCCAAATCAAGATGAAGTATTGTGAATGTACGGAACACTAAACACCACAAAAGGAATATACAAGAGAAAACTAACTCAAGAAAAAGAAAACCAAAAGGAAAAGGGGATGTCAAGTCTGAAAAAGAAAAGTAAGGTTTCAAAAATGCCCAGAATTTATGATTCAAAAACATTCAGAATGCCTAGGAAAAACATCAAAAGTCAAATCCCCATTGCTATGACATTGTGATGCTTTTTAGCTATAAATAAAATAAAGGACCCGCATCAGATTTGGATCTCCATGTGCTCTCTGTTAATGGAGAAACCCGGGAGGAAAAAAGAAAATCAGAAACCAAAAACTTGGATAGGCACTGGCCACTTGCTCAACTTCACAGCATAGAACCTGCATCACTAATACAGAGCCAAAGATATGGTGTAGCTATTAAAATAACTTCAACCATACCAAAGAGTAATTAAGGATATATTTTTGTTATTCAATGTCAAACCTTCTGCCAAGAACCTTTTCTATAACTCTATAACAACGTTTCATTAATAATAAGTAGCATTAAAAAGGAGAAGATTGCTAGCAACCTGCACAAACAAGACAGTAGAAATGAATAGCTACCTCCATTTTCTTAAGCATATCTTTTAATTTTTCACACCTCCTCCTCCTAGCATTGTCCTCTCCATCTCCTCCTTCATGGGCAGCTAACTTGTCACTCTTAGCTACAAGTTCCTTATCACAATTCTCACAGTGGAAGTACTCATCAACTAGAGACATCAAGCGCAGAGCATCCAAAGCATTGTATCTGGTTATATGGCATCAAACAAAAAAAAAAACCTCATATGTACAGATTAAGATAAATCCTCTCTCAAAATAAAACAAACAGAAATGAGAATAAAAAAAACACCAATAAATACCTTCTTCCACAGTTGGGGCATATGTACTCTTGAACAGTGTTCTTGTCTTCCAACTTGTCCTTCAGCTTTTTCCTCATGCGGTGTAGTCTGTACCTAACATCGTCATATATCTTGAATCCATACTTTGTAAAGTCTGTTCAACATTTGATAAAATAAAACGGTGAAAAAGTTGATCAAATGAAGGTTCCTATATTGAATGTGCATGCACACACAGAAAGAGAGAGGGAGAGGGAGAGGGAGAGAATTTGTGCATAATCTAGACAACAATAAGAATGAGTGTGCATCTTGATCTTATCATCTCCCTCCTTGGTTCTATGGCCATCAGTAGTGTTTGCTACTGCAGCAGTATGCATCTTTGCAGCCTTAGCCGTCTGTGACAAACCAAAAGACTAGCGATGATGCGGGAGGAAATATATCCTTAGAGATTCAAATGATGGTATCTAAGATTGTGAACAAGAAGCACAAACTACCACCAAGATTGTTCATTGTTATTAAATGGCATGAAAATTTGGACTGTGAGGACATGGGGGGCAGATTATTGTAAGAGGAAACTAGGAAGTTCAACAATCAGAAACTCAAAACACAAGAAAAGCCTCTCATGTGAGAGATAACAAATGTATTCCTGGGCCCTTCAAATCCACTCCTCTTGTTTTTCCTTAGCTCAAGCATTGTACATGAGGGCAATGACCATAAAAGGAAAATAAGGCTGAAATCTAAAACAATTAAATAAGAAGAAAAAAACGAGAAAACGAGCTGTACTTCCTTATTAGCAAATATAACTTCAATAAACATGGTTCAGGAAAGGATTCTGTGGCGATAAAAAAAGAAGAAAAATAAAATGCTTCAGTGGCACATCAAAGACAAACTTTAATTCCAGGTTTCCAACAATTAATGACTTTTTATTATCCTGCAATCTATCAGCCAGACTTAATTGATGCAAACAAAGTAAAACATCAACCTCATTCCTATGATCCCGGGACACGAGTTTTTCTTCCTCGAAAAACCGCAGAGTTCGACGAAGTTGCTTCGAGTGTAATTTCAACTCCTTGGCCAAATCTCCTTCCCTTACCCATTGTCGTCTGTGATCCAATATATATCACAATCGCAACTAACCATATTAAAATACACTAAAACTTTGTGTCAATCCCCAAACTATTATCTACACACATAGCCTTATAAATCACATATTAATTAGTTTAAAAAAAAAGGTTTACAGAATTTAAGGGATAATAGAAGTTACTTCTAAATATTAAACTGCTTAGTAAGATGAAAACAGGCATGCTCGAAATCAATTACAAGAGAAAGCGAGAGAGGCTGCACCTAGTGAGAGCGTCAAGCACTACCACAGCTATGCCCCTATTATCACTCGTCCCGTTTTGGGTTGATTATCTCCTTTAGTTGTTATATCATCATAAAGTGCTCGAGCCGCAAGCTTCACAAGCCTGTTGTGTTTTGTTTTTTTGATAAACAAAATTGAAATTGGAAAGGAAAACAGTTAGTAATTAAGTCTAGTTGTGCACTAATAAAGTTCTATTAAATCAACGAGGTGGTTACCGATTGAACGGCTCTATGCTCATGTTGACGATTTTAGGGTTTCTTAAGTTCAATGATTTGATTGTTTTGGAAGAGAAAATTGCTGTAGACGAAGATCATAGATATGGGGGGGAGGGAGGAGTGAAAGGAGTGATTTCTTTCTTTGTTCTGATTTTACTCTTTTTCACATTTGTGTGCTTCGTTTCCTTTTATAAATGCAGTCGTATTTATAAATAATACGAATTTATTAAATAGTTTTGACCCGAACTCTGCTCATTAGGGGTGAGCAAAAAAACCGATAAACCGATTAAACCGAGAAAACCGAGAGAAAAAAAACCGAACAAACCGAACCGGAAAAAAAAACCGATTATTTTTTTTTAAAAAAAAATCCGGTTCGGTTCGGTCTCGGTTTTGTACGGAAAAAACCGATTGACCCAAACCGAACCGAACCGGTTCGGTTTAAAACATTAATATAAATAGAAACTTTTTCCCATTCTCGCTTGAAACCCTAGCGGCCTCGCCTCTCCCTCCCTCCTTTTCCTCTCGCTCTCGCCTTTTCATCTCGCCGCTCGCCTCTCCCTCTGGCCTCTTGCCTCTCCCTCCCTCTGGCCTCTCGCTCCTCGTCTCTCTCCCCCTCGGCCTCTCGCTCCTCGTCTCTCTCTCCCTCGGCCTCTCGCTCGGCCTCTCGTCTCTCCCTCCCTCGGCCTCTCGCGGGAGTCTTCTTCCATTCCAGGTAGTTCATTTATTAATTAAAGATATTTTTTTGGTATAAAATTATGTTTTTTAGTGAAAAAGCTGAGAAATTTGTGTGCTTTTTTTTTATAACAAGAGTAATTTATTTTATTTTTTTCTCAACATAGATGTTGTGGCTGGTGGGAGAGAGAATGATGGTGTGGTGGTTTCATCGGAGATAAGGAGTCATCTTGCAGAAGAAGGGAACCCCACATCTGGTGTTTGATTTTTTTGGATAGCATGTGAGTAAAAGCTCTTAAAATTTCTTCTGGTGTTTTATTTTTGTTTTTGGAATTTTTCATAATTTACTCTTTATTGTGTGTATTGCAAGAGACTGTCCCTCATTATCCTTGCTGCTGTAATGCTTGCTTTAGCGTTTCTTGGATTCTGTAAGTGTTATTTTCTTGGATTAGAGAATGAGAATGAAAAGTGAGCACGTTATTGCCCTGCACTTGAGGTAATATCCTTCCGAATGCTTGATTTATCAAGCATCTGAAATCGACTGGAAAAAAAACAACTTCATTGCTTTTGTAGCTTTTATTAATACATCTGGTGCTTGAAACAGAGCTGAATTTTGACGATAGGCACACCCTCTATGCTTGAAAATTCATTAAAACATAAATGCTGTAACCTTTAGGCTCACAAGGCATACAGGTTCATTTAATTTCCAACATCTGAGTAGTACTTGTTGTAGTTGAGATATCCCCAGAAACGGGATAGCCCAAACTCTCCATGCTTATCTAGAAAATTGAATATTCCCTTCTGTCAAGAATTGGTTCTCTCTTGTTTAGAATCAAAGTAATAACTCTTTGTTTACATGCCTCAACAGAGTTTAATGCAACTCTTGATAAATGTTGCTATACATGGGTGAAATTTGTGCAGTTTGCTCTGCTCGTGGCTTAGCAAGGAAAAAGCAGATTGGAAAGGAGGCTGTAGTGAAAATAATTGATGATGCTTACGGGTGCTTTTTTCAATTTTCATGTTATGCTCTTGAAATCTTGACAGTTGTTCTGTAGTGTGTCTTCTAAAACTTTATTTACCCGTCTATTTACTGGAACATAGTGTTGTTTCCCCCTTTAGGCAAGTAACCCTGACAAAGAACGAAGACAGGGAAAATGCCCTCTCACACCAGAGGAAGGTGGTCTTATGCTGAGAGCTCTGGGTTTCGGAAGTGATGTTCACTTGTACGTGGCTTCACGGTGAAGTATATGGAGGTGAATCAGGTTATTTTTCTTATACACTTGTATTTTTATTTTATTATCTATTAATCAATTTATTTTCAATCTAACATTTCTATTATTTTTTTTGTAGAATTTGGTGGAAAGTTAAATCTACTAACGGATGATAATTAGTTCAAAACCGGGTGTATTTCTCGAATTTTTTTATGATGCTTGCTTATTTTGAAGCCCTTTGAAGGCATATTCTGTAATTTAAATTTAAATTTGTTTACTTGTGTAGTTTTAATTATTTCTCATCATGCTAAATTACACAAAACAAAAGTATTAGAAAGGTTAAAAAAAAGCTTAATAAACATTATATTAACAATTTAATACATTAATATTTGTATGCAAAAAAATTTTAAAAATACTTTAGGTTCTGGTATGAAAATAGTTTTTCAAGCCCATCAGAAAATTTATTAGAAAACCCATCAAAAAGCCCATCAGAAGGCCCATTAGAAGGCCCAAAAACCAAATTCGGTTTTATGAATTTTTTAACCAAAAAAACCGGACCGAACCGAACCGAAAGTGGTCGGTTTTGAATAGATTCGGTTTGGTTTCGGTTTGATTTTTTAAAAAAAAAAAATCGGTTTGGTTACTTTTTTGATAAAAAACCGTACCGAACCGAAAATGCTCACCCCTACTGCTCATGATAGAAAAAATAAATATGATGTTTAATACAAGGCAAATGTATTTTTAAAAAAAATGAATAATAAAAATAAAAAATAATAACTTTGGTTAACATTTTAAATTTATAAATTGAGTTATTTGACCAAAAAAAAAATAAAAGAAAAACTTTTAAAATTTAATTTTCAATTAAATGTTAAAGAAAAAAATAGTAGGAAAAAAATGCAGAAGAATAAAAACAAATAATGATTGAAAGATAAAAAATATTTAAGTCTCATAAAGTTAACTTGTTAAACTCACCAATCAAATTATAAAATCAAGATAATCCAACAAAAAAAATCATAAAACCTCAAAAATATCATATTATGAGATGAAAAAAATAAATCCAACGAAAGTCCGATGTCAATTCTTGTTAACCAATAAAACTCATTTTGGGTTATTCCATCACAAGCTAAATCACAAATGTCAATTCTCATTGAATTAAATTTTAAAGAATATTTTTTAAAAAATAAATAAATCAAACACCCAAAAGTATCCAAAAGAAAAAACAATAATTAAAAGCTAAAAAAATATGAACCTAAGTCGAGTTAAAACATCAAACTCATACATTAGGTCATAATATCAATATCACCTTATAAAACTAAAAGCAAAAAAAACCATGAAGCATGGTTTTTAAAAAAAAAATATCAACGTCAAGTAATGAGATCAAAAAAGAAAATAAGTACAAAAAACGATGTGAACCCCCATTAGTTGATAAAACCCATGACCCGGGTCATTTGATCGAAAACATTAAACCTTAAAAAAAACCATAAAATCCAAATTTCAATAATTCAAATGTCAAATAATGAAATTAAAAAAAATAGAACCAATCACAAAACAAATATTTGAAAAAAAAATAGCAATTACATGAATGAAAATCAATTTAAAAAAAAAACTCGTAGGATGGATAATTAAACTACCACGAGAATAAGAGCCAAATTTAAATCTAAAAAAACAAAAAAAAATATTAAGAACAAAATTGAAAATAATTAAAAGTTTACAAAAGAAGTAAGAAAACAAATAAAAAAAATCAAGACTAAATTTGAAAAAAAAAATGTAAAATTTATATTGAATGATGGAGTTAAAAAAAAACTTACAAAAAGTTAAGAATAAGGATTGATACTTAAGTATTTTTAACTATTAGGAGTATCGTGAAATTTTAAATGTTAAGCATGAATTTCAAGAGAAAAAAATGATCCCAACAACACTGTATCTAGCAAAACCCAACATGGCCTGCTTGTGGAGAAAAAGGACATCACGGGTAATTGATTGACATAATGGAAGAAAGTTTTCCCCTATTGGATAACTCTTCACTCATCACTGAAGCTTCAGGCTTCTTTCAAGTATTTCTCTGGCGCATGTTTGATAGGTTTGAATTTTTAATTATTGTAAAAAATCAATTTACCCTTTTCAATCTAATTATAATGGGAAAAAAATGAAAAATACAAAAACACCCCAAAAAAGCTTTAATAAATTTTAACATCGAGGTTAATTTAATAAATTTATTGTGGAAAATAATGTGAATTATATAAAAAAATCCATAATAACTAATTATCTTTTTTTCTTGTTTTAAGGACATTGAAGGTATTTCAAGAGAAAATGTTATTTTATAAGTAATCCAAAACTAGAAATTGCAAAATCGTGGTGGTTTTGCAAAAAAGTTTTATAGAAGATTCTTGTCATTCCTATTCCAAAACCTTTCTCTCTAAAACAAGTGGTGTTTGGTATTTTTGTTGTTCTTTTGTTAATTGAAGTCAAACATTAGAAAATAATTTTTGGATCTTTTATGTCATGGTGAATTTTTATTTACTGATAAATATTGAGTTTGGTACTTTGTCAAGATAATTAAAGAGATTGAGCCATAAACATATTATTGTTATATCTAAAACTTTGTAGAGGGGATGCAAATCTATCATCAAGAACCAATCACACCTGATTTAGAGATCCAAAACTTCATATCTAATGATTGGAAATTTAACTCTAATCAGCTTGAATTTGTCAATCCATGAGTGACTGATTTGGGATAAGATCTTATCACATTTGACACTTGCAAACGAAAGATATTTACCAGTCGAGTGATGGTGATTGGAGTCTCTAAGGTGCAGTTTTTATTCGTTTGCAAGTGTCATCTAAAATAGTCTTTTTGTTGAAGAAGAGATAATGATCAAAAAGTGTGTACCTTATTTTTTTATAAAAGTTTGAGTGGTATGATGTTCATTTAAACCCTAAAAAGAGGGTTTTTAAATAGGATTTTAGAAGAAAAAATTAATTTAGTCTTTGTTCTTTTAATTTGACACATACATCCTCAATTGACCCTAAAAATTTTAAATATTTGTTTTTAGGCCAAACTCATTGTCTAAAGGGCATGTATGCCTCCCATATAATGGGGTGTAATTATTAATTTCTCAAGCAAAAACAAATCCCCAAAAGATCTAAAAAGTACAAAAAACAATTATGAAAGGATTAAATACCCTTGATTCCTTTGGAAAAATATCTTTTGAGTATTTTAAATGAGATTACAAAAATACTCCTGATCACTAATTGTTTGGATTACCTTTGAAATCACCAGATCAATTGAGTTATATAAGAACAATTATCACATCCTAACCATCTATATTTTTCCTATTATCTAACGTTAACAACACTTTAATATTATTTTTATGCTATGAAATATATAATTTACTCTATAACATAACACAATCCCATTATCTAGTGTGATATAATAGGTGCAAGAGAGTTGTTAGATACATAACTTAATTATCTCTTAACATTTAGCACATCTTCTTCTTTTTATATATATATAATAAACAGATTATCCTTTAGTTTTAAAAGTTAAACTAGAACAATGCAAGTAGAGATCTTCATCACCATTATAATCTTCTAATAGACCCATCCTTACCGTAACTCCTACTGACCACCAATCCTAATATAAATATGACCATGACATCAACACCGTATACACCCTTAATTTTAGATTGTAAAAAAAATATATAAAAGATAGTCAATCCAAAAAAATATATATTACAATTAAATAAACAACAACACCTAGCTAGCTATATTGTTAGTCATTGTTGATATTTGAACCCTTCAATACTTAGTGTTAGCAACATCAAACCAAATGGTTATAACTATATAAAAAAAAAAACACTATTACTATATTATGGCTTAAACAATATAATTATTATTATATGTTTATTTTTTTTGTGGTGGGTGATGGGGTTACTAAAGAGTAATAGATCTATTATTAGTATCTATTTAAGAGTTTGGTAGAAACATCTTTTTAAGTGTTTTTTGATTGAAAATATATCAACATACATACACACACACACACACACACACACATACATGAAAACATTTATTTTTGATATTATCACATCAAATAATGTAAAAACATAAAAAAATCATTTAAAAGTAAAAAAATCATTTTAAAAAAAACACCAACAATCCCAAACCTCCTTTTAATCTAGAAAAGTCTTAAATCATGATATTGATTAGAAAAAAAAGATTAGATATTTAAAAGAGCTCCAACGTTTTTTTTGTGGAAAAATACATTTAGACCAGTGTTAATTTCATTTCGTTTTGCCCAAAACGTTTCGTACCAATTAAAAAAACAAGAAAAAGCAACCAAGTTTTTACCCCGCTTAAAATTTCAATCCATTCCAAAAATTTTGCCCAGATTTTAGTCGGAACGTTCCGGTTTCGTTCCACCCGTTCCGTTTCGGCCAAATAGTATTTTTTTTAAATAATGAATAATTTTACAATACTAATCATATCTCTTAATCAGACTGTTAGATTGAGATAAAATTTACAAGGAGTCTTTTGACATATTTATATACATTATGTTAAAATTTTAGAGCAATCAAAGAATGTAATTACCTTGCGAGATTGATGATGACTTTCTCGTAGTTTTATACATGTTCATAATTTTATTCATAAAAATCATTTTATTGTGTCCTTTTAAAGATTAAATTGCACAATTCTAAATAATTTTATTTTTGGATTTGAACTAATTTTTTTTTTAAATTAATATATTTAATTATATATATACATAAACAGTACAAACCTAAAACGATGTGTCATAAAGCTCCGAAACCGAAACATTTTGTTCCCATTGAAAAAATAAAGTACCATTCGAAACGGAATTGACATGAAAATTAGGTTTTCATAAAATTTATTTTCCTTTTTAAAAAAAGTACTTGCATGGCAAGTCCTTTCTAAAACTAATAATTGTGGCGTTTCTTAACATTGTAAAAAAATGTTTTTCTTAGAAAAACATATCCAAAAAATATATTTTATATTTTAATATATTAGCATTATAAAAAAGTAAAACTATAGAAATATCTTGCATGCATGCTTGGACATAGTAACAAGTTTATAACAAGTTTATTTTATATTTTGGTTATTGACTATAACTTTCTTTAATTTAACCCCTTATTGATCATAAAATTTTGTTTTTCTTACAATTTTACTTATGATTTCAACCAATCAACTTTGTAAAAAATAAATTTAGTACTTTAATATTATAATATTCTCAATTAAGCCTAAGATCACAAACTTATTTTTTCAGCAATTAATCAATAATAAATTAATTTGACCAATTTAAAATATAATTAAGTCCTTGCACATAATTAAATTATTTAATTGATCCAAAATCA
>CM045907.1:15289313-15373482 GCA_025169955.1 Salix arbutifolia | reverse complement strand
TAGGATTATGCTGGTAGGTGTAGGATTAAGATCTCTTCATACCACCTGGAAGGCTACTTTTGAGAACCTGTAGCGTTCATACTTTAATGGATAAACATGTGGTTATACTTTTTTATTAAGTAGGAAGGTTGGAGTGTTCAATCAAAAGAGGGGAAATGTGATATAAGTAGTGAAGACCTTGACAAAAAAACTTGGTTTTAAAGTTTTGAAGGATGATCATTATATTACTTCGTTCCCTTTACACCATTTCTCTTTTGAAGGAGTTCCCCTGCACTACTTACCTCACTACATTTTATTATAGTGCCATGATTTATCATTACTCTTATGTATAAATGTGCTAGTCTTTAGAATTTGAAGCTTCAAGCCTAGAATTTCAAAATGTATAATGTAGATATCTCTCAAGGCACTGTCAAGTGTCAACTGTAGTTTCCAAGTCCTTGGTTTATGCTCCACAGTCTATATAGGCAGTATGTGCTAATGATTTAATAGTCCTAAACTTAAACAGTCAAGAATTTCACAGAAACAGTTTCATGTCATTTAGAAGAAGACCCGCAACATTTTAATTTCCCATGTTCAACATGCATGAAAACTGTTAATTATTTAAGCTGTTTAACTCTCTTATGAAGAAGAACAATTTCAATGTTGATGAGGACATGCTTGATGTGAGATTGAGCATTACTTTGGGTTACGAAAGATGGGAATTTTATTTCAAATGGTGCAGAGGATAGAAACTTTTCTGTTCAAGGTATAGGTCATATGATTTAATTCTGTGGGTCAATTAATAAATCTCCACGGGCCTAATTTTTGTTCCTTGCTAAATAATAATGCTGTAAATCTATTTTGTCCTGCAATTACTTATTAATGTAGAACTTTCATTCTTGTTTCTTGAATTGTTCTTCAACCAAAATATTTTGCAAAATTTTACTTTTATCTGCGATTGTACATTTCAGGCCCTCTGGTGTGGGTGGTGAGGCAAAGATGTCTCTGTCATTGAATATCAGAGTGAGCTGTGGGAAGTTGAGGGCCATTACCAGCCACAACCCTGTGAAGTGGAATGGTAGCGCCCGGCCCACAATCTCTGACTGCAATGTGTGACGTCTTTAACTACAGGTTATTTTGCATAGCCAAAGACTTGAATTTATAATTTCCATTTTCATCTCCTTTTTAGTTTCATACCTTCTAGAGTTAAGAATTATCAGTACAAAATAATTAAAACTCAGAAAATAAAACAGGATAAAGCAGGGCCACTCCCAGCCAGCCAGCCAGCTGTCCCTCTACAGATTCCTTTCATGTTCTTCATTGGCCAAGAATAGGATGTATCATTATTTTATAGTGTTATGAGCAGGGTATCGTTAGTTTTGGTTCTACGAGAATGGGCAAAGCAACTTTAGCATGATTCACCCTAAGAGCAAAGAATCCAGTATACTGAGGTGCTAGAAATCATATTGGGATGACAACTGTTGTTACATGATTGGGTTGACTGAAGATACTTGTGATATTATGGGTCCATCACTTGAAAGTGTTGTCTAGGGTTGCTTTTGAGGATTTTTCTTAGCGTTTTATATAAATCAAGCACCGTGTTATATGAGGAATTTTAAAATGTGGATTATACAAATGGTAGAGACACATACCTAATTGGATTTAAACTTATTATAGTAAAGCTTCGTAAAAGATTAAGTGGAAGCGTTGATTTGCATGTTTATTAGAGGTTTAGATTTGCTAGAGGAAGCAGCATCGTTGAATCATAAAAATCAAAGCATGCGGGTGAAGTTGAGCAGACTAATTATGTAAAGGTCTGGCTTACCTGCTTCTTCGGAATTTGGTGGTAAGATATCTCTAAAGCATTATTCATCAGAAAAGATAACTTAAAAAATTATCCTTTTAGTTTTTATTTTTAATTTTAATTTCTTCAATAGGATAACTATTTCAATAGCTAAAATAGCTTTTTTAGTCTTCGAACATCTCCAAAATAAAAAGCTATTTAGAGAAGCCAAATTAGTAATACAACTTCTTGAATAATGTAAATATATTATTTTTTATATTTGCACTCCAGTAGAAGAAAAAAAATCATTTTAAAAAATCAATTCTATCTTAATATATATATATATAATATTAATAATAAATAACTAAAATAAGTACAATCAAAACCTTTTTTTCACATAGAAATACATTAAATAATTTTTTGATTCTTTTGATCAATATACAGGAATAACTCTTCGACTAGAAATACTATTTTAGCTTTTCAATGTAGGTATCTCCTTTGAGCTATAAAAATAAAAAATGAAAGCTAATTTTTTCATCTTTTCTTTTTAGCTCTCCCCTTGGAGTTGCTCTTTAGCTGCTATTTCTGTATATTTCAACATAAAAGCTAAAAGATAAAATAATATATATATAAAGCTATTTTTTCAACTTTTCCTTTTAGCTCTCCCTTTAAAGTTGCTCTTCAGCTGCTATTTCTATATATTTCAACAAAAAAGCTAAAAGATAAAATAATATATATATATATGTGTGTGTGTGTGTAGCTTAGCTTGAAAGCTCGGTGGAAAATATTGTTCAAGCAAATTATAACACATAAGTTGCTTCTCTTGAAAACCAAACAGAACATGAATTTGTATTTTTGTGATTTTTTGTATTTTTGTGATTTTATAATCAATCTAAGGTAATTTTGTTTAATTTACACAAATTCTCCCTTAATTACCAAATTTATTTTTTATTAATAGCTATTTAGCTTCACTTCCAATAATGCAGCCGAAGCTATGGATATAGAAGAGAGAATTAGAGCAACCCCAGTACGTTGAAGGCGAGTTATACCTGAAGGGAGGCCTATGAACTTACGTGCAAATGGCACGATTAAGCGATCATATATTGGGACTAAGATAATCAGGAATATGACTGGTAAAGAAGCTGGGGAATGTTGAAAGATTTGGTAATGCTGGTGTCCATGGTGAGTCCTTGTTGAATGGAGAAAGTTTGGAGTTGAGCTAGGCAAAGGGTCATGATAATGGCGCAACTCAACACCGGCAATATTCCAAGTGAAATTTTTGCATTTTCTACCTGTGTGACCCTGCATAGTTTCCATGGATTTGGAGCTTCTCTGTAGATGTTTGGATTGCAGCTTTATCTAGGAATCAGAGATTTTACCTCAAAGTATCTCTGTGGAGTAGAAATTCTGCTTCGATAGCAGCTTCCTTGTCCTTCTTAATCTCATATTGTGTGTGCAAATGAGTATTAGCATATTCTCAAAATAATTATACTATATTTAAAATAATATATTTGACTTTAAAATAATTTTATCATTGGAATGCTCATAGATAAATAAATATATTTATACTATTTAAAAATTATTTTATCGATTTAATTTTCCAAAATAATCAAGATGTAAATGATATTTACATCTGCTACACAAACTTCAATGCCTGGAGAACAAACAAAAAACATCTAACTTTTGAAGTGGAGAAAGTGTGTCTGACCCCCTTAATTGTACCTTAGAGAACAATTTACGTCAATGTGATATTAATGTAGCTGTACCTTAGACAAATCGATCCCTTCAAAGTAGTAATAATAATAATGTGCACACATACAAAGGCATATGCCTACGCATCTTCAGTTTTTTTTATTAAAAAAATTACATGCTTTGTTTTTTAAATTATTTTAATATCAGATGAATTGTCCATCTATAGTTTATTTATTAAAAAAACTCAATGTTTTTTCAAAAAATAGTTTCAAGATCGGGTGACGTGGTCATTTTCAGTATTTTTTTAAATTCACTTTTTTTTAAAAGTAATCCCAAGTTTTTTTTCCTTCTAAAAATGATAATTGATTTGATTGGTAGGATTTTTGAAATCAGAAAGCAAGATCTACGAGCTTGTTGATGTTTCCTAGTTTTGGATACATGTGTATTTTGGTGAGTCTAATGTACACTAGTGAGAAGTAATTTTCTTCGTGGCATTTCTTCGTGACCTCTTTAATGGTGGGTCAATCACTCAGTATCTTTTTAAGTGCCTGTTTGGTATTGCTGTGGCGCCAGAGATTTGAGAAAAGTTATAGTGTGAGTGTTTGGTAAATGACAATAAGCAGCAAAACTGCTTTTTTCTCACTCGAAAAATTAGTTGGACCGGCGTTCCGAGGAAAGCAATAAAATTCTGCTTTTCTTGCACCCTTTACTGCAGAGAGAAGAGAAAGGGTGAATAATATATATATATATATTAGGGGCGGGCTGGGGGGAAATGCTGGGGCTGGCTGTTAACATAGTATAGTTATTAAATAACAATATATATATATATATAAAATATAATATATATTTATTAATATAAAAAATATATTCTTAATATTAAAATAATCTAAAATTAATTAAAATATAAATAATGTTTATATAATATATGTTTATTAATATAAAAAATATTTTTTTAATATTAAAATAATCTAAAAATTAATTAAAATATAAATAATGCTTACAATATATGTTTATTAATATAAAGTATATATTTTTAATATTAAAATAATCTAAAAATTAATTAACATATGAATAATGTTTACATAATATATGTTTATTAATATAAAAAATATTTTTTTAATATTAAAATAATATAAAAATTAATTAAAATATAAATAATTTTTAACCTCAAACTCAACCACAGTTTTAACCAAACACTTCACAACTTATTTTGAACCACATCAAAAGTGTTTTTCTTGAAACTACTTTTTCAAACCTCAACCACAAAAGCAAAAGCAATACTAAACAGACCCTAAGGGTGTTTGGGAGAGCTGTTGCTGTTGCTTTTCATAACTTTTCAAAAAGTGTTTCGTACCGAAATATATTAAAATGATATTTTTTTATTTTTTAAAAATTATTTTTGATATCAGCACATCAAAATGATCTAAAAACACTAAACCGCCGGTCTTTAAAATAATAAAAAAAAAACATTGCAATTTTTTTAAAAACTATGGTTGAAAAAGCTAAAACAAACACCTCCTCAGATTGGAGGGTGGCGTTCATCTAGGAATCAAATTTACCACCACCTTGTGATATCGACTCCTTATTTTGGCGAGACATGCAGGTTAGACAAGAGCTGAGAGGAGAGGAGTCAGAACCGCGTTAGAAAAACAATGCCTGAGACCTACATGGGTCCTCTCACTGTTTTCCATGCTTTATAATTTGTTTCCATACATCATGGATTCCCTTCCCTGAAAGCTGGTTTAGTGAATTGTCGCGTGTTACAATTATTTTTATTAACTATATAGACGAGAGAAGCTTACGAAGAAACCCACCACTATCTAATATGAAACTCTGAGATTGTTGTTTTAATTTAATTTTGGATTTTAACCATTTGTTTTTAATTGGTACTTGAGAATTTTAGTACTAAATGAATTCTATTAATTAGTTAAGTTTTAATTAAGAATATTTTTTCTACATTCACCTAAACAACTAATTTTCCATTTCGAAGGTGTTGGTGGAGATGAATTCGATATGGCCTTAACGTTCCAAGACAAACCACTGCAACAAACACATGGTTTTCACATCAAGATAAAAATCTTAGCATTCAATGAAGATCTAGACATAGAAGAATTTGTTGATTGGATCATTGAATGTGATAGGGTTAAGGAGTACTTAAAATTTCTGAAGGAAAAGATGGTGGTCGAATACAACTTGAAGGTGAAGCTTTTTTCTAGTAGAAATGTTACACGTACATGATTAAGAAAAGAGAGACAACCTATCAAGTCATGAATGTAAATGATGTAGTTGTTGCATGAGACTCTTTCCTTTTTACTATGAGTAATAATTGTTTTAGCGAAACCATGATTTTTTACAAGGTAATAAATATGTCAATGGGAATACTAATGAATCTCAAAGGCTGACAATGCATAACATGCTCCAAGAGACAAAGAATCAACATGTTACAAAGTTTATGAGAGGGCTCGTAGCAGTAATAAATTTGACAGGTCCGACTCTTAAGAGCCTGTTTGGGAGTACGATTACGGTAGCTTTTTAAAGTATTTATCGTGCTGAAATACATCAAAATGATGTTTTTTTATTTTTTAAAAATCATTTTTGAAATCAGCACATCAAAATGATCTAAAAACACCAAGCCGCCGGTCTTTAAAATGCATTTTTTTTTCAAATTTCGGCCAAAAACCGATGGGATCGCAATGCCAAATGGGCACTAAGAGGTTGTACAATATGACAAGTAGATTTGGTTCTAATGATAAGGGGAAAGCAAAATAACCATCAAGGCCAACTCTAGCAAGACATGATACTACTAACCTAACAAGACTTTAGGAAAGCAAGTTGACATGAGCAAACTGATCGAATAACAAAAATTGAATGGAGAATCCAATCTTAAGGCTTTTAAAGTTAAAAGGGAAAGCTTTCCTTACAATAACTAGTTTAAAAACTGAGAAGTAAGAATTTGTGCATTAAACTAGGAAAATTCTTGCATTGGTTGTGAAAGCGTGGTAGATTAAAATAAAGGATCAAGTGGTTGGTTATGTATTTTACACTTTCTTAGAGTTGATATATACATATCAACCAGACAACCATACACGCCATCTCATTTAGAAGAGGACACCGTAATTTTTCAAAGGTCACCGTGGATGGGCAATTTCCACCACTTAAGGCTTAACATGCTGAAGCATGAAAAAACACATCAACAAGATTTTCTCCTTTGTTTTTTTGAAAAATACTACGATGACCTTGTATTGATCCCCACAATTACAAAAAGCAAATTGAAAGAAGAATAAACCCTTTGACCCTAGATTAAAAATTCTTAGCTTGAGGGGTAACCAAGTAAATTTACTATTCATTCAAAAAGTAAAAGACGAACTCACCCCTATTTCTTCTTTATGTTTTTGAAAAATGCTAAAATGATTTTATCTTGATATCTTGATCCCAAAACTACAAAAAAAAAAAAGCCATAATGAAATAAAGAATAAGCCCTTTATTTAACCCTAGATTAAAAATTCTTGACTTGAGAGGTAACCAAGCAAAATTAGTATTCATTCAAAAAGTAAAAGATGAACCCACCCCTGTTTTGACCTAGTAATCACAAAAACCCAAAAGAAAAATAAAAATAAGTCCTTAGACCTTTTTAAATCTATTTGTTTCAAGGGGCAACAAAGTTAATTCACTATGTTACTATAATTAAGAAGTTAAAATTGCCTCTCAATCAAAGCATTGTTTTTTTTTTTTTTTCATCATGTTAAAGGCATTCAGGTCATCACATTATATAATATAAAAATAAAAATACATCCTAGACCGCAATCAAATTGATAATGACTGATTGGTTCCTATGCAATTACAATTTTACCCTTAAAAGTAACGCAAATGGCGTTTAGAGCCTGTTTGGGAGTGTGATTGAGATTGTTTTTGAAAGTGTATTTTGTTTAGAAATACATCAAAATGATATTGTTTTTTAATATTTTTTAAAAATATTTTTGACATTAGTACATGAAATGACCTAAAAAAAACTATTTTTTTAAATTTAAAGTAAAAAATAAATAAAATAAAAATCTTTTTTTAAAATGTTTTTGACACTCAGTGTCAAACAAGGTATAAGTCCATACGCGTAATGAATTCTTCACCTCTTTTATTTTTTTTATAAAATATTTGTAGAAAGCATCCTCTCCAATAGCCTGATACTTCAACAAAATTTTAATAATTCTTATCATATACCAACTTTAAATTTTGAATTAAAAAAAAACATGAATCTAAATAAACAAGTCTTTGTATTACCGAGCGAGATTGATAATTTTATGCCTTAAAGGTGTAGTTTTTGTTCTTATATATTGGAAACTTGAATTAGAGGATCTAACAAGTAACAAAGATTTTGAATGAATATTTTCTTCTTTATATATTTCTAATGCTTGAAATCCACGAAGGAGAGTAGTAGCTATCCATTAGCACTAAGGAACGAAAAGAGGAAAATGATAGGTCTTTTTTTATTACATAAATTAAGGTATACTATGATTATTTCATCCGGGGAAGAACGTGAAATTAATATATGGTCCCCTAGGAATATGGGAGTAAGGGATAAGGTCCCCTCGACCTTAGCCTCTCATAAAAAGACAACAATATTTAAATTATACTAAAATACACTTCGTCCCACTAAATTAAAATAAGAAAAAACCACCAAGTTACATCGATCTTTGCCTCACCACGGTTTCATGTCTAAAATCAATATCCCATATCTGTATCTCAGCCAGATTCTACAGGCGAACATGGACACAATCTCATCAAGAGCTCGAGAAACAATTTAGCGTAGTTCATATGCGAGCCTGAGCCACAAAAACATTCTGTGTGGTGCAAAGTGGGGCAGGCTGCTCCTCTGTATTTGCTGGGCTGCCATGTGGTGGCAACCTTATACCTAAAATTCTGAGGGCGACTTATGCGTGTGAGATTTCGAACATCATAAATGACTATGGAAATAATGTCGATCGATGGCATTAGATAGCACGAGGGACCACCGTAAGATCAAAATACAGCACCATGGTCCCCGTGATGCATTATGGGGGCAGTGTTTACGTATTCTGTAATTAATTAGGGCAAAAAAATATCAACGGGTATGATCAGTTTCTGTACTAAGATAGTGGTTAAAAGGAATCAGAGGATTAAGTTATAATTGCATTCAAAATTCAAGGACTAAGGAATAATTTTACTGAAACAAGTGGGGTTCTCTCTGTCGGAGGCACCGTCTACTGAGAAAACAAAAGCTCACCGATCTATCAGATGGGCGAGGAAACAAAATAACTCTGTCACTCTCAGGTCTCAATCTATTCCCTGGAAAGCATATGGAGGGAACGTGAGCACTTGCAAATGATTTTAATCCCTACGAGCTTATCCATATGTTAATTGTTCTTGTTTTGTGCTGGTTTTTCTTTTTCCTCTCAGCTTATTTTTGAAATGCATGCAGTGATAAGGAGTCACGATATCAACACGGATGTAATGCTCTAGCTTATTAGTTCCTGCAATCTATGGTTTTGGTTTGAGGATTCATGATTTCTTCTCGTGGAATTGATAATTAAGATTCCCTCTTAATTAATAATTAATTACCCACATAGGTAATATATGGAAATTTTAAAACTACGATCTGCTCACCGGTGATTATTAATTTAATTAATGCTAGAGTCTACCCCTCATTAATTATAAAAAACTTAGATCATTTGAAAGTAATTATATTCAATTATTTTCACAAGAAAACAGCAAAGCTTAGCTAGGTCACGTAATTGAACTAGAAAGAAAGGACGAGTTTGTAAGAAGAAAAGCAATTTGATAGTAGATAACTCTATTCAATGAGCAAAAGTACCATCATTTTCAATGACTTCAACTGAAAGACATCCACTTAAAGCTCATAATTTAGGTGCTGATTTTTTTCCAGTAAAAATTATGTTTTATATATTTTTTACTTTTTTTGTCTGGAAATATTTTATTTTTATTTTTATACTGTATTAAATATTTATATCATTTTAATGTATTGATATTTAAAATATATCATTTTAGTGTGATTTTAGTGTATTGATATTCAAAATAATTTTTTAAAATAAAAAACTATAATTTCATATTTAAATAAAAAAGTCGTTAAAAAATAACACCACCTCGGTACACAAACAAGAACGTGTGCAAGTCCCCACAAGCCTTCTCGGCTACTACCGTTTCCCTCCCTCTCCTCTCTGCATATCTTATTCACCACTAGTTTAAAATCTGCTCTCATAACCCAGCTGCTTCTATGAACTACAAATCCAAAAAGAAGCTCTACAAAACTTTACATTTCTCACTGCCGAAAATCATATGAACCAAACTTACATTTCTCTCTCAAGCACGACGTCGATCTCCGGCGAAAACTCAAAACAAACCAGCTGATGGGCAAGAAAATGAAGCTCCCTTTTCTCTCCAAGATGAATACAAAGACAGATCAATCAACAAAGCCTTCATGGCCTTGGCCTGCTTATTGTCACCAGCCAAGAACTCTCTCTTTCAGTTTCAGAGCAGGCGATGGCATGTTCAAGACCATCAGCTCAGCTTTCCTAGATGCTACTAACAATGATGTGGTGGACAGTACACCCGAGTCATGGTTCACCGACTCTTGCGAGTCAGCTAGCTTCTCAACAGCATCAGATGATCAGTCAGGTGCCGGTGACCCTATAGAGACAGTAATCAAAGGTTTGAGGTCAGAGAGGCTGTTCTTCGAACCAGGAGAGACCAATTCAATCCTGGAAGAAGCCAAGGCAGGCGACGAGTTTCCATTCAAAGAAAGTGTGGTATTGTCAATGGAATCTCAGGACCCTCATTTGGATTTCATGAAATCAATGGAGGAGATGGTCGAGGCTCATGGTTTAGCAGACTGGGAAGGTCTTGAAGAGCTTTTGTCTTGCTACTTGAAAGTGAATGGAAAGAGCAACCATGGATACATCGTTAGTGCTTTCGTAGATTTGCTTGCTGGTTTTTCTTCTTCTTCTTCTTCAACTATTACTAGTGCGAGTACCAGTAATACTCAGCATCGCCATGATTTTTGTTCTTCTACTTCTCCTCATCATTCTCCTTCTTCTCCCTTGTCTTTTTACACTTCTACATCTGATGATTCTTCTTCTTCTACTCCTTGTTGTGTATCCTCATCAGAAAACGGGGCTGATATAACTAGTCCCTGTTTAACTCCATTAGAAGCTGAGTAAAAACATTAATCAATAGATGATGCTTCTTAATTAATTACTTCTTTTGCATATTTTCTGTTCCATTTTTGTTTTGCTAATGGCAGTTAATGTAAGAAAATAAATTTGTGTACTGTAAGTTTTTGTTTTTATGATTTCTCCTCCTCTCTGTGGTGATGGTGCAAATGAGTAGGAAACTTGCCGGAGCCTTCATGGAAACGCACTGGTAGGGTTGACATCACGTTTCTTTCGGCGCGCGCATTAGAGAATTAGACGAGGGAAGTTTATATTCTAATTATGATCTTGCTATTTATGGAAACTTTTACAGAACAAATGAGCGTATGCCACAGCAGTGGTTTAAAATTATTTCGATGTTAAAAATACTATAAAATAACTCTTAAGAAAATTAATGTAATTTTAAAACTATATTATTTCTTACTTTCAATCCAACTTTACTATATTTCTTTCAAGAAAAATCTAAAACTCAAACTACCTCGAGTCACTGGGATGTGAGATTTGAATGTTTGTGAATGTAGTTAAGGTTATTTTTTAAAATGTTTTTTTATTCAGAAATATATTAAAATGATGTTTTTTTATTTTAAAAAAATTATTTTTGATATTAACATATTAAAATGATCTAAAAATATTAAATAAAATTTAATTTAAAATAATAATAACAATAAAAAAATTAAAAATATTTTTAAAATATAGTAACACGAACAATGACAATTCGGGATACCTCTATATGAAAGAAAAAAAAAGATTTTTATTATATAAAAAATAGTATTATATTAATGAAGCTATCTTCAAAGCATGGTGTTATAAAATGTACGAAGCAAACGTTTGGTTTTTTTTATATTATTTTAATATATTTAAAAAAACTAATATAATACCAAATAAAATCTAAAGTAAAAAGTTATTGTATGAACACGAGAGCTTGGTGAAACCATGCAGCACAATTCACAGACACGCACGTGTAACCGCTATGATGGAGCAAAATCGACCATTCAAAGCACTGACAGGATGGGATTAATCACAACTCACAGCCGTTGGTTTAAAATTAGATAGCCATCGTCATCATCAATTGATGGGTACAGTTCCAGCACATAATTTTGGCGTGTTTCTTTCACTTGCCATCCGCAGCATTTTCCTCCCTAACAAATTTTGAACATATATTTTCAAATTTCCTTGTATCTAATAAATGATCCCATGTGGTTTCCTTCTTTACAAAGCTATCCTTATAACATTATTTATTCCAACAATGTCTGATTAAAATAGAAGCCAGAGCAATTAAGGACTTCGAAATATGTGGGAGATAAATAAAATGGAAGAGGAATATATATATATATATGAACAGTTTTGAGAATCAAATAATTGGAAACAGCTTTTGAAAGGGAACAGAACAAAAAAAATGCCTGAGGAATCAGCTTTTGTAATGTGGTTAAATAGATTCAGATAAAAAGAAATGAAAAGTTCTTCATGATTTGAAAATAACGAACAGATGTTGTAGGCATGCACACACACCTTATCATGAAAAGATACTGCCCAAAGTATTTTGAATCTCAAGCAAACAAAATGTTGAGAGAAAAAACAAGAGGAGGGCATAGTCTTACTGAACTGTGTAAGAGACAATGCCATCCCTGCCAGAAATGTAATAAGTGGTGCCGAAGGGACCATTGAGATATGAATCTTTACAAATTTGATGAAGGGTAACTCGACGATGCTAGCATTTGATTATTGTTTCTAGATAGAAGAAATGAAGACGATCGAAATAGATATAATTTTGTTCGGTAATCATACACAGGACAAAATAACTATTTTTGTATTTTATTTTATTATGGTGGACAAGACAAAATAAAATATGAAAAAACTACTTTTAATTTTATGTTGACTCGGGTCGACCTGGTCCGTGACTCGAGTCTCGACAAGTTACTTGAGCTTTGTCCCGGGTTGACTCTCGGGTTTCATTTTAAAACTATGATAATAGCTACTTTAGTTGAATGATTTCGAAATCAAGGGTTTTTTCCAAGGATATTTTAGCAATAAAAAAAATATTGGCTCTAGATATATGTCTTCTATGTACCTTTTATTTTAAAAACACATAAATTCACTCTAAAGTTGCTTCATAGACAAATTTAATTTTATATACATCTCTGTTTTTGTCTTTATCTTTATCTTTTCAATCAAACACATTTTACATTTACCGTCTTTATCCTTTTCCTTCAAAGACAAATAACCCAATGCTATCTAAAAATATAAAATCTAATTAATTTGCATTAATAATTGAGAGAATTGTGATATATTTAGTATTGTTCTCATTAATTGTTAATTAAATTATTTCTATTTATTTTTTCAAAACAGTAATTAAACGCTATATAAAATCTAAAATTCAATTAATTTGCATTAATAATTGAGAGATTATGATTAGTTACTCTCTATCATTATTAATTAAATAGACATTTGGCACAATACTATTATTGGTCTCCATCGCTCTAGAAAAAGAAATTAGGACTCTTAATTTCTTTATATACCACCTAAAAAACAAAATATAATTATATATAAATTATAATTATAATCACCTAGACTGTGGAAGCATGTTACTTGTTAGATCAGAAACACAAGAGGTACGTACTGTTTCTCTGGATATCACTTAGAAGAAATCTATGAGCTTTGATCAGATGCACAAACAGGTCGCCTGGCATTTCTTTTACCAGCAATTAATACGTACTGTTAATTGTGTTTTAATTAACTCTGATTTATTTGAAAGTTCATGGAGATTGAGTTTGACTCGCCTCTTTGTACGCTGATCACTACATCGGTTTAATCAAAAACATAAAACAACTGTTTTAACCTGTCTTTAATTGATTTCCGTTGCATTCTTAATAAACTGTTCTCAAAACTGATGTTAATTAGCATAATGTAGAGCACATGATCTCATACAAGTAATATACAAAGGAAAAGGCAGGTGGGGGTGTTGGCCTAACAGAGGAAGGGATTTGTACGAGTCTCACTATGCATGTCTGTCATCTCCATGGTGTTTTATTTATTTATTGGGCTTGTAGGATATTTAGTGGATTCAAGGATTAGTTGTAGTATGTATAAACTGACCCGAACATCCTGGTTATAAAAAAAATATACAATGAAAAAAAACCCTGAAGTTGTCAGCAATCCATGTTTGAGATTAGAAAAGCCTCGGCTTTAATCTCCGAGCTTAAGATTCTCTTGTATCAGTGGTGAAGCTTCTAATCCTTGTGCCATGGCTATTTAAACATCATTTCACGGAAACCAATTATGAAATAATGCTAATTTAATGCTGGCAGGGTAAGTTTTTATGTTAATAGTAATAATTGATGATTCTAATACAGCAGCTAGAAATTTCCGTAGCACTAATGAGCACGCATCACGATATTATAATAAGTTTGATAATGATCATGTTGGGAATGCAACAATGAAAGAAAAACAGGTGGGAATAAACAAAATTACATATTATTTATTTACGAGCTAGCTCATGTTCGTTCGTTCGACTTGCTATGTCTAGTGATACGATTCATCAGAGATGGGTCCAAGATTTCCTGCCACGTTTTCCTCTCCGAAGTTTCGAAATCCCATGTTAATAAAATTGCAGTTCTCAAGGAAAGTTTCTCGTTACCTATGGAAATGTTGTGTGTGGTTTCAAGTTCGTCCAAAATGATCGGATACCGAACTTAATTAATTGTTAAAAAATAATATTTATCAATGGGAAATTGAAACTAGCTGTACATCTGATCTTTGTTTTTGTTTCTTAGGAGAGTTTTAGGTAAATAATCTCCATGAAACTAGCATGCATTTCAGCTGAGATATAATTAAAAGCATCAACCCGATATACACAAGTAGTGCGGAGCTAATACTTGATAGAGGTAAACTTTGGCTACATTAATTTCGTAGTCTTTGGATTCATATCACTCTTTTTTTATATAATTAGTGTGACCGAATCGCTTAAACATACCATAATTAATTATTAAATTTACTGAACATTCTGCAAGTCCAATAAACAAGCAAGACACCGCTGAATGATAAGCGTGTATGATAGGGCTTGAACCCTGATACAGAAAAAAGGAGATCCCACTTGCCATATCACCTTTTTCTTACTTGATGAAAGAGAGAATATATTTATGAAATTAATCAAGATAAATATAAACTGATATGATTAATCACATTAATTAATAAATAAATAAATAAAAACAGGCTCCACCAAGTATGTTGAAAAGGCACATTTGTGAAGAAAAAAAGGAAGCATGTTTTTTGTTTTCTTTTTTATGTTAAGATAGGCAACGGGCCATTCCAGGTAACCAAAAAAACACAAAAAGAGGTGAATACTACTTTCATGAAAAATCTAAACTCTTAAAAGCTATTTTCTTATGCCGCATAGGACGAGCTTGGTCATGTGCACAGCGATCGTAGCACTCAAAAGTCAAAGTAGTAATTAAAAAAACAAGGCTAGCTCCGCTGGATTATAATTTGTGTCTCAGACAGACAAACAAACCCTATCGCTGTTTACTCCGCAGGCTTCTACCTGTCAAAACTTGGAAGAAACCATTCCATGAAAACAACTCGACTTCGGCATGGTATTTAGTGAGATAATGACCTCATTTCACGAGACAAATATTAATTTTGAGCACTAATTTTTGACCAAACAATATAGAAGTTGGTGTCTGTCCGTTTCGATTTTGCTTTGGCATTAACTGCCCTGTGCCCTGTGCCAGTAAAGCTGGTCCTGTTTTCTAGCAAGGGCCGCTCGTTTTTTTTGGTAAAATAAAGATGATTTTCATATAATTTAATTTTAAATACTTTTAGGTTATATGACATAATTATCCTTTGTAATGTTAAAAAGAATAACAATATAACTTAATTAAGTAAAAAATAATTAATTCCCAATGGTAAGCATTTGCTTTTACATTCACTGTGAACACACAATCATCCAAAGCTTTATTTAAAACTACTTGTGTCTTCAATCTATTATATATGTAAAAGAAATTAGGGTTTTACAATGAACAACTTCAATAATAATTAACTTAACCTAAATACAAGGAGACTATATACAAGGTAAAAACAAAGAAATGAGATTATTATACTATTAATAAATAATAAAATAAAATAATCTTATATTTTTAATATCACTTCTCAAATTCATAATTCGACGATTATGAGTTTCAAGAGTTTGACAAATAAAAAACAAAAGTTGTGGTCATTCATTTTATATTTAGAGTTAGTTATAACTTTGTCTTTTCAATTTATCAAAGTTAATTAATTAGTCTTCATGATTTCACTATTTTATATTTTGATCCCTACATTATAGAATCTATTATAATTTAGTCATATGAAGGATAGCATATTTGTTTATAATTTTATAAAGGACTTAGCATGTTAATGATTTCATTTATAATTTTAGTGGCAAAGCTCTATAAGTTTTTTCAATTCTCTAGAACTTTTCGATGGAAAGTTTAGTCAAATGCTATAATTATTAGTGTGTGTGCGTGTGTGGTAAGTGGAGAAAAATCAATAGGCCTAGTGAGCTTTCTTTAAATTCTAGCCCAGCATCTAGAAAAGGTGGAGGCCTTAGACCCGTTTATTATTGGGCTATCTCAGCCTACAAGTTCGATTATGCTCAATCATTTGGGCTTTTATTGGACACGTCGTCTATCTTTGTTGACGACGTGTTGTCTCTATTTTTTTTCCAAAAGAAATAGAGGTGGATGATAAGTCATGACAATCAAATTAAGAAAATTTCAAATTATTTAGGCTGTGTTTGTTTCTCGGAATTCACTTTTCGGGAAACCACTTTCCAAACTTTCTCGTGTTTGTTTGCCTTCCGGAAAGTTGGTCAACGAAAAACACTTTCCGGTCAACGGAAAACACTTTCCAGTCAAAGAAAAATTTGGTTTGGTTTTCAGGAAAGTGTTTTCCGGAAAATTTGGATGGAAAACACTTTCCGGAAGTTGTGAAAAATTTAGAAATGTCATTATTTGCTGATTATATCAAATTTGATCCTCAAACTTTTGATTGCTATATATAATTTGTTTTTGAATATTTATTTTTCAATTCCATCTCTTAAAATTTAATTTTATATTAATTTTGGTCTTTATTTTTATAATTGCTATTTGCTTTTTTCTTATCATTTTTTTATTGAAATTTTTTATCTATCAAATTTGGTCCTCATTTTTTTTATTGTTACTTATTTTATTTGAAATAATTTATGAAATGTTAATTATTATTATTTTAATTTATTCACCTTTCATTTTTTTTTAAATTTTTAGATTTGATCTCTATTATTTTGATTATTATTTATTTTATTTGAGATAATTTATGAAATTATATTTTTTTTCAATTTCATTCTCATTCAACTTTTTAATTTGTAAGATTTGTTCCTCATTATTTTAATAAACTTGAAAAAAAAAATTAATTTATTAATAAATTATTTTCCAGTTCATTTTCCATAACACAAACAAACACTGAAAAGTGTTTTCCAGTTCATTTTCTATAACACTGTCAAACATCGGAATTCACTTTCCAGGAATTCACTTTCCCCGGAATTCATTTTCCAAAAGAAAACCACTTTCCAGCAAACAAACGGGGCCTTAAAGACTTGACGATACTTTCTTAAAATAATAATAATAATAATAATAATAAAAGGCTTAGGCCTGCGAGAGGCTTGAAGATCCGCTAGCTCTTCATTTGAGTGGCCCAAACACAATTGGTTATAGACCCGCTAGTTTTGGTTCTTTAGGCCATCCTTTTCCTTTTCTTCTTCTTTATTTTTGGGGTTGAATATAAATTTAAGGAAAAAATATTAAACTCGGTCGTGTTCATTGTTCAAGTCACTAGTTTTGTAAGTTAAGTCTCCGCAACCCGAGTTATTATTTTCTTTTAATAATTCTTTATTTTTTATTGATATCTTTGTTTGACATATTTTTTTAAAAATAATTTTTTAATTTATATTTCAATTAATATGTTTTCTTTTTCTTTTTTGCGTATTTAACTTTTTTGGATAGAGTTTGTTTTTTGATGGTATTATACTGTTTAATTTTTAAAAAGATTATTTTTATTCATTTATATTTGTTTTTTAATTTTTGTATACAAGAACTTTATTTTTAAAAATATTTTTTTATTTTCAGATAATGCTTTTAATGTATACAACTGATTTTTTTTATAAAGAAAACATATGAAATATAATTGAGATAGGGCAAATAGGGAAATTCCTTTTGAAGGAGAAAAGTGAAGTGATGATGAATCGTTTTATCATATTGTCATTAAATCTTACAAATTTTATTTGGTCCCTGTATGTGTCACAAAGAACTTCTCTGGTCCATTAAATGTTTTGACAAAGAGACTCTCAGATAGGCATCAAATTAATTCCAGACATAGCCATAAAACTCCATAAATGATCTCTGAAACTCCAGCACATTTGTTTTCTACAGGGATAAATAATCGTCAGATTTCATTTTAATGGCAGCATTGGGAAATACACAAAGTGTAGTCACGAGAAAACATGTAAGATTTCTAACTTTACTTCCCTCTGCAACAAATGTATTAAACCAACTGTCTCCAGCTTATTGATATATTTCGAATCCCAACGTCAATGCCCTGCACCTATCTTTTCCTGCCATGGACGCTCTCTTCTCAGAACCCGGCAATAAGTTTGACCACCTCCACCCTGGTCGCCATCCAATCCAAGAGACCATGGCAGCCACTCTAGATTTTGGGTGTATCAAGCCAATAGTGCACCCACCCTCTCTGCATCAAAATTGCTGCATGAACCGATTGATGTGAAGCAAAATTATCTATTGATCACTCGTATCCTGACAGATCGCCTCTTATTCTATCTGAACAGTCAAGAACAGATTCGTGGACTTTGATAATTTCTCTTTTCTTCAGCACATGAACTACAACATTTTATTTTATTTTCGCATATTTGTTTTAAAAAAAAACATCGTAAGACAATGAGTATTCAATATACATAAATAAATATTTTTTTATGCGAGGAATACTATTTTTTTTAAATAATATATTTTATAGATTTAGTAAAACTCTGACAATTTCACGCTATTACATGTTTATAGATTTACTCAAGCCATTTCATTTTGTTCGATTTATGTGCTGTGAATACCCTTTTTTATACTAGAGAATTAACCAAGTTTATTGGATGCCTAATTTTTTATAAGTTTGAAAAAAAAATTAATGGCAGACCACATAGTGTAAGCTATTGAAGAATTGTACATTTCTGCTATGTAAATTCTGTCACATTGTACAACACATAGCACAAGCCTTGCATGGTTATTTTGTAGGCATAGACAGTTCAAATTCTTGTATAAATTCTAAGCTTAACAATAAATACAATACACAACATTATTCAGTATTTCTTTTGTTCTCTCATTTCTACATAGTATCAGAGCAAGATCAGTAGAATTTTTTCTCAAATCACCCAGAATCAATTTTTTTCCCAACAACATTCCTTCACCTTCACCACACAATCAATCACCCAGAATCAATCTTCTTTTCCCAACAAAGTTTATTCATCTCTTCCCAGAATCAATCATCTTCAATCTACCCAGCATCTACTTCAATCATCTTTTCCCAGCAAACCCAGTTTATTCATCTTTCAATTAAACCCAAAAAACCCAGTCACAATGTCTCACGAAACTCTCTTTGTCCATGGCAAAGAAATTGCCAATTCAAACCCAGAATCTTCAAATGTCTCAAGCCCTTATTTTTCTCACCATTCAGACCACCCAGGTCTGATTCTCATTTCTAAACCCTTAAATGGGAATAATTATTCTACCTGAAAGAGGGTCATGACCTTGGCTTTGAATTCCAAGAACAAGCTAGGCTTCGTCGATGGATCAATCACTCCACCATCAAAATCCACAGACCCCGAAAACTATGCATCTTGGTCTCGATGTAATGACATGGTTCCCTCTTGGATTATCAACACCATCAACCCTGAGATTTCAGACAGTGTCATCTACTACGCCACCGCCATTGAAGTCTGGGAAGATCTCCAAGAACGATTTTCTCAGAGTAATGCGCCCAGAATTTTTGAAATCCAAAGAGATATTGCCTATTTTCGCCAAGAACATCTCTCTGTCTCAACTTATTATACCAAATTGAAGGGCTTATGGGATGAATTAAGCTCATACAGTGACTCAATCCACACAGGACAACAAGAACAACAGAAATTGATGCAGTTTTTGATGGGATTAAACGACATTTACAGTGGTATTCGCGGCCAAATCCTCTTGATGAACCCTTTTCCTTCAATCCGACAGGCGTATTCCTCGGTTTCTCAGGAGGAGAAGCAGCGTCTTCTAAGCTCAATCCATACTAGAGACACTCATGGTGGCAGTGCTGCCATGGCCGTTCGGAGTGGAAATGGCAGCAGACCCACGACCCCAGTTGATGAGAGAAGGAACGAAAGGGCATATAGGTCGCACACCTTCAAATCGCCTTCTCCAGACATCTTCCATGGCCACCCGCAGAGAGGAGAAGAAGAAAGGAGACGGTTTGGGCCACCATCTGCTAAGGGCCGCCCGCAGAGAGGAGAAGAAGAAAGGAGACGGTTTGGGCCACCATCTGCTAAGGGCCGCCGCAATGTACACATTGTGGGCAAATGGGCCATTGGGCCCAGACCTGTTATGCCTTAAAAGGCTTCCCTGCAGGCCACACAAGGGCCAGATTTTCGGGCCCAAGCCTGTTTTCTAACAGGTCAGCAGACTTCTACAACAGGCCAGCTTCCAATAATGTGCCCACGGGCCCAAGCCCATTTTATAACAGGCCAGCCGAATGCAGCCAGTCCAAAGAAGAAAATAACAGTTCAATTATGGGGATTTTGGAGGAGCAAATAAAACAGCTACTATCATTGCTTGACAACAAAAATGAAGCATCCAGTTCTCAAGCACATACAACCACTAAACCAGGTCTGTCAAAAAAAATCTCCCGCGGTTGGATCATTGACAGCGGGGCAACGGATCACATTTCTTCATCATTGAGATCATTATTCAAAACGAATAACAATTGCTCATTACCTCTGTAGTGTTGCCCAGCGGAGAAAAAGCAAAAATCATTGCAAAAGGATCATTGCCTCTTAATTCCGTTTATTATTTGAAAAATGTGCTATGTGTGCCTACATTCAAAGTGGATTTGATGTCGGTTAGCCGGTTAACAAAAGGATTGAATTGTTCAATAACCTTTTCCCTTATTGGTGTATTTTGCAGGATCTGGCTACGAGGAGGATGATTGGTTTGGGTAAACAACGTGATGGGCTATATTATTTGGTGGCACTGACGACAAAGAAACCTGACCCAAATATCTCACCAACACATCAAGCAACTTGCAACCTCACCATTTCATCCGCCGATCTTTGGCATAACCGATTAGGTCATGTATCACCATCTCGTTTAAATTTCATCGCAAAGAACTTTTTAAATTTTCCTGTTTAGTCAATTAAAACTTGTCCTATCTGTACTTTAGCCAAGCAAAGTCGTTTACCTTTTTGTCAGTGTCATTTCTTACAGATCTTACAGAAGAAATGACACTATGACAAAAAGGTAAACGACTTTCTGGTGAGGTACAGATATTTCGATACAGAAATGACACTTCGATAGCGACCCCAAATATCACAATGTCTGGTGCTTTTATTTTCTCACTCTTGTTGACGATTACACGCGTTTTACAGAAGAAATGACACTATGACAAAAGATAATAAGTATTGTCGACTTTCGCTATCGACACTCTTCAATTTCTGGTGCTTTTTATTTTCTCACTCTTGTTGACGATTACACGCGTTTTACATGGATTTTTTTAATGAGGCACAATCGCTTCGCAAGAATTTTTTTAATTATGCTCTTACCCAATTTGAGTCGCACATTAAAATATTTTGAAGTGATAATGGTGGAGAATTTATTTCTCTTCACACTTTTTTTAATGATCATGGTGTCATTTTTCAACATTCTTGCTTTTATACACCCCAACAAAACGGGGTTGTGGAACGTAAACACCGTCACATTTTACAGGTAGCTCGAGCCTTAAAATTTCAGGCTAGTCTCCCTATTAATTTTTGGCGAGAGTGTGTTCTTACTGCTGTACATATTATAAATCGACTACCCTCACCGGTTCTTTCTTTTAAAACATCATTCAAACTTCTTTATTCAAAACCCCTTCATTTTCTCATTTACGTGTTTTTGGTTGTTTAACTTACGCTACTAATGTCCATCCTTCCCATAAATTTGATCATCGTTCCATACCGTCAATTTTTGTTGGTTATCCTGTTGGTCAAAAGGCTTATAAATTATATGATTTATCAAACCAAAAAATTTTTACCAGTCGCGATGTCATATTTCATGAGATGATCTTCCCTTTTGCTTCCCCTCCACACTCACAACCCCACCCATCCTCAAATTTCGGCCCAATACCCATCCCGGCCCATGAACACTATGATTCTTTCACATACCCGCCAACACCCACAACCACATTACCCGACCCTTCTCCTCCACCGGACAATACTCCGATTCCATCTTCAGATTTCGAACATCCATCTGTACCTTCCCCAACTCAACCACCATCTCCACCTTACATTTCTTCTCCTGATTCTGACAAATCCCATTCCCATGCCTTAGCTCCCCTTCGGCGTTCCACCCGACCCACTGGTCCACTGGTCCACCGGCCCGGCTTCGTGATTACCTCTGCTCCACCGTTTCCTCATCCCAATCATCATCCTTGTTACCAGGTCCAGTTAAAGGTATGAAATATCCACTGGCTAATTTTGTCTTTTATCACCGGTATATACCTACTCTTCATTTTTTTGCTGCTTAGATTAGCTCGGTCACTGCACCATGATCCTATTCTGAGGTTGCTTCTAATCCTAAATGGACTTCCACTTTATTAAGCAACCTTTCATTCTACACGTACAGGAATATTTTGTGCCCAGACAAAACTTTCATGTGCATAACAGTAGGAACCATTTCATGAGGCACGTGACTAGCAACCATAGTAATAATGTACTTGTTTCTCAAAACCTGTCGTGGTATTGGACCTCATCTAAGAAGACTCCATTCCAGATCTCAGTGAAAGCTTTGATAATAACCCTATGATAGTAAGGCGAATTTAGTTGCAAGAAACAATTGAGAAGCTGTCTAAGATCATCTTTCGAGTAAATCTTATTGAGGAACATTCCACAGAACCTTCCTAAAACAACATCTCAACAGTCACTTCCATTTTTAGCAATTGTGACCGTTGGAATATCTGTATAAATCCCAGCATTTACTGTAAATCTTTATTAGCATTCATCGGCAATATTGCCTTACATAGCATTCAAATGTGTATAAATACAGCCCATCTACAAATCAATAAAGTGTGGTCTTTTTCATTGTATTTGTGTATCTTAAAATATTCTATATGGTATCAGAGCAGCCTGTCTCCCACGAGCACATCGATCCATCCTCATCCAACACAATGTATTCCCCTGCTGACCCATGGCAGCAACAAATCCCATCTCTCAACCCACCTCCGCACCAGATAATGTGCTTATTGCACTAAACATTACCTCACAAATCAATGAAAAACTAAAACCATCCACTTTTCCCCAATGGAGAGCCCAATTTGAAGCTCTCCTCATTGGATACAATCTACTGGATTATGTCACTGGAATTTCTCAGTGTCCATCTCCGGCTGGCACCTCCAGCTCAGACCTGAACAAAACCCATTGGGTTCGTCAGGATAAGCTTATCCTCAGTGCAATTTTGGCCTCCACATCACCTGCCATCACCCCCCTCATTGCCACTGCCAAAACTTCCCATGAAGCTTGGGAGAAGCTTCATCACATGTATGCCAACAAATCCAGAACAAGGGCTATGCAATTAAAAGAGGAACTTACTCTAATTCAACGCAAGAATCGTCTGTCACTGATTACCTGCACACCGTGAAGGCTCTCGCCGACGAAATAGCTCTCATCGACCACCCAATTTCAGACGACGATCTCACTCTATACATCCTGAATGGCCTGGGTTCTGACTTCAGAGACATGGCTGTCTCCATACGAGCACGACCCACCTCTTTGTCCTTCGAAGAATTGCACGATCTTCTCGTCGGCCATGACAATTACATGCAACGAATGGACACCTCTACACAGCAGATGCTGGCCACTGCGAACTATACAAATCGCAACCGACAGCCCGTCTATTCTCCAAATGGATCCTCACGGAGAGGAAATTATAGGCCAAATGGGCCAAATCCGTCCACAGCCAGCCCAGCCACTACTCCGGCCCTTTTAAGACTGCAAGGCAGTATCCAACAAATAGGCCCATCCAGCGGCACTTTAGCCCAAAGTGTCAACTTATGTGAAAATATGGGCCATACAGCCAAGACTTGTCCGAACTTACGCCGTAATGAAATTATGGCAAATTGTGCAAATACATCCGGTGCACAAAATCAGAAATGGCTTCTTGACTCCGCTGCATCCCATAATATTACCGGTGACTTAAGAAATTTATCCACATTCTGAGTATGACGGCACCGATGAAGTGGTTATTGGTGATGGTACAGGTTTGACTGTCTCACATATTGGCTCATTGACCTTAGAAACACCCATGCGAAATTTTGTTCTTAATGATACTCTTTGCGTTCCTAATATTTCTAAAAATTTAATTTCAGTGCATCACTTTACCTCTAAAAATAATGTTTTTGTTGAACTTCACCCATTTCATTTTCTTGTGAAGGATCAAGCTTCGAGGGCGACCTTACTAAGAGGTGCATGTGAAGACGGTGTATACCAGTTCCTGAATTCACTGGTTGGCTCATCCTCCAAAATGGTTGCAAATATGCACGAACGCACTTCCGTTGATGGCTGGCACAAGCGTCTTGGACATCCGTCCTCTAAAATTGTTCGCAATCTTGTCAATTTGTTTTCCTTACCTACAACAAAAACACAAAAAAATTTAATTCTTTATGTTCTTCCTGTTCTATTAATAAAGCCCATCAACTTCCTTTTCGACCCACAAGTATTCAAAGTCACGCACCTCTTGATATTCTTTATACTGATGTATGGGGCCCTGCCACTGCACTGGTCTAGATGGCTCTAGGTATTATTTAATATTTGTGGATCACTACACAAAATATATTTGGTTTTATCCCATCCAAGCAAAATCTTGTGTCAAGACCATTTTTCCCCAATTTAAAATACTTGTTGAAAAAAAATTTCAGACACACATCAAAAGTATTTATTCTGATAATGGCGGTGAGTTCATCGGTCTAAAACCATTTTTTTCCACTCATGGGATTAGTCATTATACAACAGCCCCACATACACCACAACAAAATGGTGTCTCCGAACGTCGACACCGTCATTTGGTGGAAACTGGTCTCACTCTTCTCACTGATGCAAAATTACCTATCATATTGGCCTCATGCATTTCATACTGCTGCATATTTAATAAATCGTCAACCTTCAACCCTACTTGCAAATAAATCACCATTTGAAGTTTTATTTAAACAAAAGCCCAACTATCTTAAACTAAGAAAGTTTGGGTGCATTTGTTATCCTCTTACCCGGCCCTACACAAATCACAAATTAGAACCCAAATCCACACCTTGCATTTTTATTGGGTATTCCCTCACCCAAAGTGCATACAAGTGTCTTGAGCCCATAACCCAACGTCTCTATCTCTCCAGACACGTCTCTTCGACGAAACCCAATCCCTCAATTCAATTGAGCAGCCCTCTTCGTCACCTGGTCCATCTCCTTCAACCGACACGTCGTTCACCTCCATTCCAGCACCTCCACCAGCCACACCAGTGACTTCGGGTTCTGCCACAACCGTCCGATCATCTCCTCCAGGTAACTTTCCTTCTTCTCTACACTCAATTACTTCTGATTTTTCTGATTATGCTTCATTTGATTCTCATCCTGCATCTCATCATCCTTCTCCCACACATGCATCACACCTCCTCCCGTAGCCTTGCCACCACCAAATCCCGACCTACATCAATTCCCTCAGACACCCACAACCACTCCTCCTCACCCAATCACCGAACACACACATGACCACCCGATCCATGAACAACATCTACAAACCCAAACAATTACACACTGTGACTAAGCACCCTCTTCCCCACAGCCTTGAACCCACATGTGTTAGCCAAGCCTTGTCCCTGCCACCATGGCGTGCAGCCATGTCAGACGAGCTCACTGCTCTCATGAAACATGGCACCTGGGAATTAGTCCCACCGCCAGCCACTTGCAAACCCGTGAGTTGCAAATGGGTCTTTAGGGTAAAACGACAACTCAAATGGGTCTGTTGAACGGTTCAAAGCCAGATTAGTGGCAAAAGGGTTTCATCAGAGACCCGGAATTGAATACACTGAAACCTTCAGCCCTGTAGTAAAACCTGTCACCATTCGATTGATACTCACCATTGCTGTCATGAATGGCTGGCCTTTGCGGCAAATGGATGTCCATAATGCTTTTTTGCATGGACAGCTTGATGAAGTTGTTTACATGAGCCAGCCCCCCGGTTTTAAGGACCCTTCAAAACCAGATCATGTTTGCAGATTACGCAAAGCAATTTATGGCCTCAAGCAGGCCCCAAGAGCTTGGTATTCCACTCTTAAAAGTGCTCTCATCACTCTCGGCTTCATTAACTCCAAGGGTGATTCCTCTCTATTTATTTATCGCACTGAAAATATTATCTGCTATTTGCTTGTATATGTGGACGATATTGTGGTTACAGGTAATGACTCAGCCTTTGTGAGCTCTATAATCCAGCAACTCAGCTCAAAATTCTTCTTGAAAGACATGGGCAATCTTCACTACTTTCTGGGAGTGGAAGTCATCGCCACCGGTACAGGTTTATTTCTATCTCAACATCAGTACATTCGTAATTTATTGTCTAAAACTAACATGAATGGTGCCAAGGATGTCTCCACACCTTTATCAACTAGTACTTCACTGAAATTAGTTGATGGTACTGCTGCATTTGATAGCACAGAATTCCGTCGTGTAATTGGGAGCCTTCAGTATCTCTCCCTTACACGTCCCGACATCTCCTTCGCGGTCAACAAGCTGTCCCAGTTCATGCACAAGCCCACTCATTCTCACTGGACGGCTGCCAAACGACTACTTCGGTATCTCAAACACACCATATTCCATGGCATCCAACTGCGGAAGAACACTCCTTGGGCACTAACCACATACTCGGATGCTGATTGGGCTGGAAATCTTGACGATCGTACCTCCACCTCAGCATACATTTGTTTTCTCGGCCAAAATCCCCTATCCTGGAGCTCCAAGAAGCAACGAGCCATTGCCCGATCATCGACCGAAGCTGAATACAGGTCTCTTGCGAATGCAGCCTCGGAAACCATGTGGATTATGAATCTCCTTGATGAACTTGGCTATCCACTCAAGGGACCACCTGCTCCTGCTATGCGACAACCTTGGGGCCACTCACTTGAGCTACAATCCTGTTGATCATTCTCCGAATGAAGCATATCCAGATTGACCTCCACTTCGTGCGTGATCTCGTTCAAAAAGGCACTCTAAATGTCCACCATGTGCACACCACGGACCAGCTTGCCGATCTGCTGACTAAGCCCCTGTCTCAACAACGAACTGCCACCTTAAGATCCAAGATTGGCCTTACTGACGGAAGCCCTATCTTGAGGGGGCGTATTGAGGAACATTCCACAAAACCTTCCTAAAACAACATCTCAACAGTCACTTCCATTTTTAGCAATTATGACCGTTGAATATCTGTATAAATCCCAGCATTTACTGTAAATCTTTATTAGCATTCACTCGGCAATATTGCCTTACATAGCATTCAAATGTGTATAAATACAGCCCATCTACAAATCAATAAAGTGTGGTCTTTTTCATTGTATTTGTGTATCTTAAAATATTCTATAAATCTGCTTCTCCAAAATCATTTGCAACATTGAGTGTCTGAAATCCAAATAAGGGTCATCAGAATCTTTTTCAACAGCAACACTTTCATCTCCAACACGACCGAATCATCGTACTGCTCCTGAACAGTGCCTCATGTTGTTGCCTGTGTCAGAGAAGAAATGGGGTGGAGTACTGTCCATCGCGGGAGAAAAGGTATTTGGGGTGTCATGATTTTCATGGCCATTTGGAGACTGGTTTGCTGTTATTTTTGATGAAGAGGTTGAGGAGGAGGAGGAGTAGACATCTTTTTTGTGTTTTTGGTAAGTCGGGGCTTGGAGTTTTTGTTTCGGCTGGCATACGCTGGAAAGTTTTTGTTTCCTGCAGCTGCTACAGCCCAAGCTCACTGAGACTATGTTGAGAAGAAACTTTTTCTTATCAGTGGACATTGTTGATTGCTAGAAGCTGTGCGTGAGAGATAGAGAGAAAAAAGGAACTGCTGGGATTTTCCTTGAGGAATGCCCGAGAAAGGTGAGGGCTCTGATCTATAAATCCTGCATGAGTTAAGATGGTGGGTCCATGAATGATATCATACTCGCCTGCTGATATTTATTTATCACATCGACCGTACACCAATTATTCTAGATCAGATAAACATAGTCATATAGGGATTGTGTAAATCAAATGTTTGACTTGGCTCTATATGCGCTGTCATCCTGTATGATGAAAGCCGTTTAGTAACACGTCACCGTTGTTTTTTTCTTTGTAGTTTAGTCCAAGTAGTACTATGCCGTGCTACGAAGGCAATCCGAAATGTTTAAAAATGTATTAAACAAACCGAAAATATTAATTTATTTTTAATTAAGTAAAGAAAAAACAAGTCTCGAAATTTTACAGATAGAATTAGCAAGCATTTCACTCTTATAAAAGATTAAATATAGCAGACCTGGAGCCAAACTTTTACAGATAAAATTTAATATTACCGGCGAAACGACGACGATCAAGTCCTGTTTATGATAAGAAGACTACCATCCTCTTTTCTTATTTAAGTAAACTACTGGGTTAGTGTAGGAATGGTTAATTTAATGGAAGCACACGTATTGTCTTTTTGATACTGCGTTCAAAAACTATTTAAAAAAAATAATTTTTTTATTTTAAATTATTTTTTATATGTTTTTTTTATTTTAATGTGTTGATGTTAAAAATAATTTTAAAAAATTAAAAATATTATTCTGATATATTTTTTAACAAAAAAATATTTTAAAAAAACAACAAGAACTTACTCTCAAACAAGCCCTATATCCTATAATTTAATCTCTACCTTTATAATTAAGCAATAGACACAATCAACTTCTTTTTTACTTGAAAGTAGGTTTTTTTTAAATAAATTTCTAAAAGTGAATTGATATAAAAAATAAATGACATCAAATTTTAAGATATAAAATAAAAAAATTATAAACACAATGTATAGAAATAAAAAAAAATAGGATTAAATTCTATATAATTAATCAAGTTAATTTTTTTCATTTATAATAATAAATAAACATAAAAAGATGTAGAAAATAAAAGAATCGGTTTAACATATTGCAGAACGAAAGTAGAAAATTCCCCATTTTCAAGAAATATATGAAGTTATGATTATGAAAGATTCTGAATCGTACAAACTTGGCAAGAGATTAAAGTAAAAGCTAATTATGTTTGCTGCTCTGCTTTTGCCCTGGGCCAGTGTATATGGCACGGACTTTAATATATAGTTTACAAAAAAATAGAAGCAGTACCTAGCTCGAATTTACCACAAGGAGTTAATTGTGAGTTACAAGATTGGCGTGACAAAAACACTATAGTTAATTATGGAGGTGCAAAAAAAAATAATTAGATAAATTTTAATTAATTGAATAATATAATAAAGAATAAAAAACAAATGAAAAAAATTTATTCTTGGCAAAATTAAGTCGATACGTGAAATTCATGATGATATTAGATCATAAAATCAGAATAATTCAATAGAAAAAAATAAAATAAAATAAAATTTTAAAAGCTAAAAGATAAATATAAATAAAGATGTTTAAAAACGCAACATGAATTATTTAAAGTTGAACATGTTAAAAAACAATTATTTACCTGATTTTATTTAATAAAATGAATTTATAATAGAAATTAATAGACACATGGAATTTATTGAATAAAAAAAGGGGGGCAATTATGTAAAGTTGAACATATTACAAATACCATAACAGTTAAACATTTTTAATTTATATAAAATAAATTCAATTTATATAAAATATATATCAACTAATATCATAAAAAATTAAAAACATCTAATATAATTAAGAATTAATCTATATTTCTGTGGGTCAAGTCTAACAAGTGAGATACAGAGCAAGTGCGCGGGGACAAAACAAGTGCATGAAAACCTGTCCCAGTCTTGAATCATTGGCACGCAGTACCTGGGGGTAAAAAAATAGTGCATGAAAAAATTGCAAGAAGAAGCAGAAGTGAGCATAAAAATTAAATGATCATTAGGGTTCATGAAATTAATAAAGATGCTTAAATTGTCCCGACAACCTAGTTAATAAAAAGAAACAAATGTGAGTTTTGTTTGCTGGTGTGCTTCTCAATGTACTTTGAATGCCGTCGATCAGATAAATAAATACATGAAGCATGCAGCTAAGTATATAGTTACGCAAATGGGAATTATGAAAACAACTGAAAACATAATGGCATGCTGTCCTTTTACCTGGGAGGAAAGTGTGAAACTTGCTCTCACCATTGAGCAGAAATATGAAAAAGGATATAACTGCTCATGTGCAGCAGCAGCACATTCTCCGTCCATATCGGTGGTGGCTTTTTGTTGGAAACGTGTTTTTACAAGGATGGAGACAAAAATGGGCTGCTAAACAGAATTTCATTTCCTGAAAATCAATGTCACGGGGGTAAAGCTTCCACCCAGTCATCTTGAGATTCTGCTGGCATTCCTGGTTTTCTGCTAAAACATGAACCCTGTCGGGGCTGCTTCTATCTCATGCAGAAAATCTTGTTCCATTGCTGCTAGTAATGGATTTAGCTTATCCGACATATTTCCATAGACTTTTCAACAAATTAAAGATTTGAAAAAAAATTACTGCTAAAAACATGAACCCTGTCGGGGCTGTTTTTTTTATCTTCTTTGGTTGTCAACTATGGGCGGACGGCTGTGTTTTACAAAGTCAATGCCTAAAAAATGGCTGTTAATACACAAGGTTTCTCTGTTGCTTGACTTTGTTGCGGTAAGAAATCTGTAAGGCGGTTCAAATTTCAAAATACATTAAAATTGTTGACATATTTTTTGACGTTTGATTTCAATGGATGGGCACTTATATATATGGGACGTGATCCCACGTTTGACTTGCATGTTTTTTTATTTTCAATTTCCAGCTTGCTAGAGCAAGGATAAATGGCTTTGATCTCTTAATTTCTTGAACGAGATTTCATAGCATGGAATAGTGCCATGAAAGATAATTAGCAACCCAATTAAGCAGATAAATCTAACAATTATTCCATCTATCCTCGGTTGTCATCTGGGGTTTATCTGAAAATGAGATTGAGGGAAAGAGATGGAATCTATATTCTTTCTTTCTTTCAAGGTCAAGTCCTCAAGAATAATCCTTTCGATATTTATTACTTGGAAGCATTGAAAAACAATATTCACATCTAACCACACATACAATTAACCAATTATGCATGGAGAAAAGGTAAAGAATTTATTAGATGGCTTAGAAAACAAATTACATTGCCCTAAACTGGGACCCTCACCAAAATTGCCTCCATTTTTTATGGCTCCTGAACGAAATGACAGAAGCACCCTAAGTGAACAGGAAACTTCAACTGCCAAACGGTGAATCCGTTGGCAGAATCCCAGGAACCCCTCTTTCCCTCCACTTGAAAAATATTGGAGAGGCGTCCATTGCAAGAAATCCCTCCCTTCCTCCATTCTTTATATATACAAACACACACATTAATTCTGTGTTTTATTAAGAACTTTTGTCTATCCTCTGCCCTCACGTCTCTGCGGGTTTTCTAGCCATTATTCGCAGAATCAGAGATCCCTCTCTCAAGAGGTTTAAACCCCATTTCTCTTCTAAAGAATCTACAATCACTGTTCTAATCCCTTTTTTTGTATTTATATCTTATTTATAATGCAGAGTTTGAAGAATTCTACTCGTGAAAGCTTCCTCGAGATTTTGTCTCTTTGCACAAGTAGATCATTGCAAGTTCATTGGTGTTGGTAGTTTCTTCTTTTGGTAATTCATTTATTTACAGGTGCTTTATCTTCTTCGTCGTCGTCATTCTCTATGGATGTCAACTTCTGTCTTTTGGTTTACCCTTCTTTTTTTCTTTTTGTATTGCATATTGATTGAATGTTGAGAATTTTCTCTTAAAGGTGTTTCAGCAATTTTGGAGAGTGTGTGATCAGAGGATGTTAGGGGATTTCATCATCAGATTTCTTGTGTATGTTATTCAACTATGTTCCTTCCTCTTTCCCCCCCATTGTTCTGTATGTTTCTGTTGTTTCACTATGATATCTATCTATGCTGCTCTTTCTTTTTCTTTTTTGAACGACGTTTCTTGAAATCGAACATTGTGTTTTTCTGGATGATGCCAGATTGTTTTTTGGATATGCATACCCAGCATTTGAATGTTACAAATCTGTGGAGAAGAACGATGTGGAAATTGAAGAAATTAGATTCTGGTGTCAATATTGGTAAGTCCCAGTATGTCCATTCAACCCAGCAGACTTGGTCTTCATTTTTATGTTGAATTGGTTCCATTCGAGGTCTCCTCAGAAAATTTAGTTTGATGTTCATTCGCAATAGAAAGGTGAATAATCCATTATCTTTCAGAAATGATTAGAAAATGAAAGAAATTGAGAAAGAAAAAGAAAAGAAAAGAGATTCTGAGTTAGAATGGAGGACAACCAAATCTTTACTGGTGGCGATGGGGATCATGTGTTGGGTTCTCTACTCCCTGACCCGTCCCGGTGTAACTTTTTTGTAGCAGTAACATGAATTTTCTTTTATCTTTACGCTCCGCGGCCATTGAATTACTAGTGTATTCTTATTAAACTTCGCAGGATCATTATCGCCTTTATAACGGTTTGTGAGAGGGTAGGAGACATATTTCTTTCATGGTAAGCCGCGTTCTGAGATTTTTATTTACCAAGCCCAGCAGCACCTATTTTGTGGTGTCTGATTTTATTCTCATTTTATGGTGAAGGTTGCCAATGTACGGTGAAGTGAAGCTGGCATTTTTCATCTACTTATGGTATCCAAAAACAAAGGTAAAGGGAGAAGATGATTAGAAGGGACTGGGGATGGAATTTTGTCCACCAATCTCAGCAAATCATAATGCCAAGCTTTTGCTCAATGCAGGGAACTAGCTATATCTATGACACCTTGTTGAAACCTTTGGTAGCCAGGCATGAAACGGGTATCGAAAGGAAGTTACATGAGATGAAGGCTAGAGGCTGGGACTTTGCCATGCACTACTGGCATAACTACACAGAACTGGGACAAACTAAGTTCTTTGAAGCTCTGCAATACTTGGCGAGTCAGTCAGGAAAGTTTACAGACAAAAACACTGAGGTAGAATAATTTTCCTTCAAAACAGGCCATTGAATCTGTAAAATCTGACTGCAGAACATGAACAGTTCCCATGATCGATTCCAAAAGTGGACGCACAAGTAATAACTAGCTAGAATCAACAAATTTCACATTCACAAGCTAAGTAATGATACTAGTTCCATTTGTTGTTCCTTCTTGCCCTGCCCCTGCCCTGCCAATATTCTTTATTGCTTAGGATATCTGCATCCCACAAATTTCACTCTTTCATCTAGCTTGAAAAAACCTGACCCATCAAAGTATTTATGCTCAAATTCAAACTTCCATCACACACTATAGTTACTAGCCCAACAGTTCATAAAAAGCTCACGTCCCCATAGGCTATTTAATGGACTACCCGGATCTTCAGGAAGAAACATCTGTTATTAAACACGCTGCAGGATTTAGAACTAGTGAATTGGATCCAACTTCAGAATCGACAGGGTTAAGCACAATGTAGTTGTAAATAGAGCAGATTGACAATTTTCGTATTCATCAATAAACAGACACGCACTTGCATTCACAACTTTGGTTTCTTTGATATTATCTATGTCACAGCTCTTAATAGATAACATAAAAGATCAACTAATACTTGCTGTGAGTTCTCGAACCAACCTTGCAGAAGATCAGTGGCGATGAACCTAATACAAGCAAGGACTCCGAGTGGCCACCGGCACCGCCCGGCAGCAGCACAATCAACCAAGCAGTTGCAGGATCACCGAAATCCAAACGAGCACAAGTCCGCCTCAATGAGGAAACTGAATCTGTCATCATAATGGACACGGACAACTCAACTAGCATTGATCCTAATGTCAATGAAAAGCTCCACCAATTTCGTATGAGGCTACGAAGATCAAAACCAATTCAACAATGAAAGAATAATGTATTAAAAGAAAACTGTACTAAAAACAAACTCGCAAAAAAAAGGATAGAAAAAAAAAGGAAACTTTATACGTCATTCTTTTCTTCATTTCCAAATTGAATCCCAATTATTCTTTCTTTTATTGTACATGATTCTTTCTTTGTTTGTTTTCTACATTATTTCTGATTCATATAGCTAAGATACGCATTGAAATTGAAATTGAGACCGAGTGACTGCTATTTGTTCAAGTGGGGACTCGAATGGCATGGAGGATCCGATCAAAAGCACTTGTTATGCTCGGAATAACATGACCACTAAGGAACCGAAAACATGCAGTGATGGGATTCTTGATGGAGAACCCAAGCCAGAGGCGTCGGAGGAAGTGGGTGCCAGACGAATCAGGAGAGGAGGACATGGGCTGGAGGTAAGCCCAGGCAGCATGTTTGACAAGGCGGTTGCGAATGGAGATTTCATAGGCGGAAGTGGTGGTGGAATTCGAAGCTGTTGGAGAGTTAACGGTGGCAGAAGGGAGAAGAAGGTCTTTAAGAGAAGTGTAGGATGAAGAGGATTTTAGAGAAAGGAGGGAGATGTCAAGGGGAGAAGGAATGGCGCCTTTTAAGTGTGATGGAGGGAAAGTGGAGGAGAGGAGGGAGAGCTTTGTTGGGATAACTACTGACATGGCTACTGAGTTTCTCCGGCGGAGGGTGGCTACTTGTGAGAGCGGTGGTTCTTGGTTCATCGTGAGGGAAAGAGGGGGAAAGGGAGGGAGAGAATTTTAGAGTTTAATGGGGAATACGGCGGCTGGTCGTGTCGTGTTGTGGGTAGTTGGGTCAGTGATGGCTGAGGACTAAAGGCTACTGCCGCCTGCCATTCATTTGACTGCTCGTTAATGTTATCTTTTACGATGTCATTTGGTGTCGTTTTGTTGTTTCAGTAAATTCTCGCTTTAAAATTAAAACATAATATAAATTTAGGCTGACAATTTTAATATGTATTGAAAATTTTAAATGATAAATTTTAATTCAGAAGTATTTTGATGTTTCATTTTCAGGTCTTATACTTATATATAATTTAAAAATATTCATTATTTTAATTCAAATCTAAAAATATAAATACAATGCCAAGCATATAAATATAATTTTTAAATAAAAATTATTTTTAAATAATCAGTAATCAATACTAAAAAAATACAACTTAAAGTAATTCAACATAAATAAAATATTAAAATATTAAGTAAGAATGATATTAAATAAAAATTGCCCTCGTTATTAGCAAAAAAAAATAATTTTAATTTTATAATAATATATAACAAATACATATTTTCACTAAGCTCATTTATTGTCATTAAATAAGTCTTTTCATTCAATGAATTAAAATAAACAAAGTTATTTTAATAGTCTCCCAACTTAACTTATTTTTCATCCAGAACACTAAGTTTGTAAAATAAATTATAACATTAAATTTAATTTAATTTTTTATTAAAGTACAAACTCGGAAGAAAACAACATGAATATAAACCATACATATTAATGATAAATTTAATTTCTAAGGATCAATACTAATGTTAATGAAATAGAATAATTGTTTTTAATATTATTATTTATATAATAATATTAATATTTTATCTTTGTTAAATCTCAAATTATAATAAACAAATACCAAATCTCTTTGGTTTTATCAAACTTTTATGTAGAACATAATAGACAAAGTAAACTTAGAAAATCTCGACTAGAATTTTGAGAAACTCGTTAGAATCCCATTGAAAATAAAATAGTCCGAGGACAAAAATTTGAAACTATATCAATAATTTAACTCATAATCTATTCTTGAAAGTTGGATAGAATATAAATCCATGGAAAATACCTCTAAAAAAATATAAAATATGGAAAAGAAAAGCTAATTTCGTGACGTAATTTCCAATAAAACTAATATGCATGTGAGCAATGCAATGTATGTTGTATTATAACTCGTAATTATAATTATTTTTTCCTTTTAAAACTTCAACACACATCTTCACTTGAATATAATTAGTCCCATGTGATAATATGTATGAAATTTCTATTTTTTTAATTGTTAACTGTCGAAATAATCTAATAAATAAATATTAAATATATAATTGAGTAATATACATGTGAAAAGTATGTGGTAAAACAAAACTAATTATTAAATATATGTAAAAATGTAATTTCTTAAATATTAAATATGAGCCTATCAGTCTATAGAAAATATAACAAAACTTTTTAGTTTTTTATTCATTAAAAGTAAAGTCATTTGCAATTTTCAAGAATAACATCAACATTGTAAATGTTCAGAATAATAATAAATTAACTATTAGTTTGGTTCCCCACCTCTTACAATACTGTTCATCTAAAAAGGGAAGGAGATAGCATCTTTTTCTAAAAAAAATATATATCATCCATTTTTTCTATTAAGTATTTTTTTGGTAATTTCTCTTTCAATTTTATCCTTTTATTTTTATTGATTTTGAATTGGTCATGATAATTTATTTTAGTTTTTTTATATAATATTATTGCAGTCTTAAATAAATATCTCAACATTTGATTTATGCTCAATTTTCCAAAAACAATTTGTTATAATATTATTAAATAAAAAAACTAAATTTTTAGACCAAATAGTCCATAATTTGGATTGCGAGTTTGACAAATTAAGTCGTTAAGCCATAATTTATCCAATACATAAAGTCAAACAAAGCTTCAACATTAGATTTTAAGAATTGAATTTATAGCACTTTTTTTTGTTTTCTATATGCTTATTATGGTCTTAAACTGGATGACTAAAAATCCCTTTATCTTTTTTTTAGTTGAAGTTTTTTCAATTTTATCTGTCAATATTAAATTGATTGTAAGTTAAGCTTCATAATTTATTTTAATTCGTGTTCTTTAAGGTTTAGTCGATTGAGTTAGATGGTTTTTACATATTTTTGTTAAATGATTTTTTTTAATTTTTATTCTTCAATATTGGATTCATTACAGATTGAATTTTATAATTTATCTCAATTTTCTTTTAAAAAAATTATCTAAGTCTTATGACCCAAGTTTAACAAGTTAATTTGGGTTAACTCAACTTATTTTTTAGTTGAATTTTATTTTCAATTTTATTCTTCAACATTAGATTATTGATAATTGAGTTTAATAAAAACAATTATTTGTTTTCTATAGATTTATCAGTCTCATGAACTAAATAAATGATTTAATAGGTTAACTCAAGTTAATATAATATGTTTTTATAAAAATATCATTTTAATTTTAGTCAAATTATATTATTATTTATCATCCTAATTGTGGTTAGACTTGTCCAATTAACCAGATTATATTATATCAATCCTTCCGTACAAGTAAAAAAAAAAAAAGGAGGCCTGGTCTACGAAAATTGTACAAGAGAAGTAGCAAAATCCCACCAAGTCCACAAACAAAAGGGGAGAAAAGATTAATAATTACTATTATTATTATATATATAAAATGCGTAGGTTTTTTACTGTGCATCCATGCACTGTGCACACAGACACAGTGCACTGTGGATTGCAACAGTCTTTTTTTTTCTTTTCTAATTACGTTTTTTTTTCTTTTTTTCTGCTTTTGTTTCTGTTTCTGTTTTATGATTCCGCTCCACTTTTTTTTTCGTTTCTTCTTGTTTTTTTTTTTTTGCTTTTTTTTTCCTAATTATTCTTTTTCTTCTTTTTTTTTCCCTCCATTTTTTGCTTCTTCTTTTTTTGCCTTTTTTTTTCTTATTATATTTTTTTTCATTTTTTTCTTATTATATTTGTTTTTCTTTTTCTACTTATATATTTTTTTGGTTTTTTGTTTTTTAATAATCGGGGTGTCCGAGCTCGCTAAAATACACCACGATTAATCTCCATATCCAAAAAATTTTGATAACCAGGGTGTCCATGCCAACTTATGCATGCCCCGACAATCCCCGGACCCATATTTTTTTTCTAAAGTGCTTTCCTGCTGGTATTTTTTTTTCTTTTTTTTATACTTTTGTTTTATTCACTTATACATTTTTTTTATAACCGGGATCTTCGACCGGCTTAAGCACACCACGACTAATTCTTGGGCCGAATTTTTTAAAAAACAATATGGATTGTTACAGTGCTTTCACGCTTATACTTTTTTTTTTGTTTTCTTTCGCTTATACATTTTTTTTTAACCATGGTCTCTCAGTCATCTTAAGCTCTTTCTTTCACTTATATATATTTTTTCACTTATATATTTTTTTTATAACCACGATCTCCAGGCCAGCTCAAGTGCACCACCACCACTCCTCGGACTAAATCTGTTTTTTGATAATCGGGGTGTCCAGACCAGCGTGGACACACCATGACTAATCTCCGAACTAATTTATTATTATTATTTATTTTTTCCCTTATATATTTTTTTGTTCACTTATATAATTTTTTTATGACTGGGGTCTCCAGTCCAGCTTAAGCACCCCACGATTAATTCCCGGACTGATTTAAAAAAAACAATATGGATTGCTGCAGTGCTTTCATGCTTATATTTTTTTTCCCACTTATATATTTTTTTATAATCGGGGTCTCTGGGTTAACTTAAGCGCACCATGACTAATCCTTTTACCCTTTTTTATAATCGGTGTGTCTGGATCATCTGATGTGCACCACGAGTTCTATAAGTATGTATATACCCCCTATAAGACAAAATACAAGAGTTGATTATAGGGGTGTATTGGTAATTTACCAATTATATTTTCTATAGCGGTGTTATGGGCGCGTCTTCGGGCGCGACGCCAATTTCAGAGCTCATGCACATTTTGGATGGCGTGTGCGGCGTAGAACTTCTAAAAAAGTATATTAGTTTTTTATATATTCATTTTATTATGTAAAGTGTGTTTTAAATAATATCATGGTATTAGAGATATTTTCAATTTCTTTCATTTATGTGCATAGTACAATAATCATAATATCCTCAAATAAGATGAAAACGTTATTCCACTGTTCATATAACAAAGAGAAAAAAAGACTATTGCAATCCACAGTGCACTGTGTCTGAGTGCATACTGAATGAGTGTACAGTGAAAACCCCACGACTTTTATATATAAGTGATGAACAGTGGAATAACATTTTCGTCCCTCGAAAACGACAAAATAGTGCACAGGGACCAGGGGCTCTCTCGGTTTTTCCTAATTTTTTTGCACATTGAGCTGACGGAAAAAGCCCCCGAAAAGGACAAAATTGTGCACAGTAAACGGGGGCAGGGGCGTATTTTCCCGTCCGGTATTTTCATAAATACCAGTAGGTGCAAGGGTGTGTAGGTCATTAACCATTATTTTATTATTTTTCCCGAGGGGGCCGGCTGGCGCGTCGTCGGGCCGTGCCAGCGGCATTCCACGCATACGCGCCGTTTAGGCGGCGCGTGCGGCGTCCTCCCGCCGTCCAAAATTAACGTCCATCATGCCAAACGATGCGCCTGAAGGTCCTCTCCCTTTTGTTGCGGCGCGTTCTGGTCATATATGTCCTGGTAAGCGGCAACTGACATTTTGTTTTCGGCTGTCGCATTTCTCTCTCCTTCCGCCGCAAAGTCAACTCTGGTCCCTAATGTTTGTTGAAAGTTCATTTTGGTCCTTATGGTTTTGATTTCATTTTTATTACTGATTTATTTGAGTGAAAATTTTATTGTTTTCAATTGTGTCCTTCAATTAAAACTGATTATATAAGAAGTTTTTATTTTAATCCTTATACTTTTGATTTCTTATTTATTTTCTATTCCTTAAATTTTTCCGTTATGGTTGTTTTGATTTCTTTAATTTGGTCCTCCAATTGAAATTGGAAATTTATACAAAGTTTGATTTCAATCCCTCTTCTTCTGTTTTATTTTAAATGACAACAATTATCATTATTTATTTTTGGTCCTCGAATTGTTTTTTTCCCAATATTTTCCTTCAATTGGAATTAATTTTATATATGTTATTTTTCATTTCGGTCCTTATTCTTTTAATTTTTTATTTCATATTAATTCATTTGTTTTTTTGGATAATGTTCATTTTTTATTTGATATTAATTTATTTTTTAATTTTTTTTATACAAATCTTTTGCTTTTTTATAATGATTTTCCAGGGCAATTTAATTATTTTAATTGTTCTGACAGTAATATTGATAATAATTTTAACTATTATAATAATCATTTACTATTAATATTGCTCCTTTTTTCTCTTTGTTCGTTTGTTTTTTTTTTTGTTCTTTGGATTGGGTGATTTTTATGATTTGATTATTTATGCAATGATCATGATAATTTTAGTTGTTGTTTTTTTTTCTTTTTTATACAAAAATCTTTTTCTTTTTTTTATGATTTTTTAGGGCAATTTAATGATTGAAATTGTTTTGACAATAATGTTAATAATAATTTTAACTGTTATAGTAATGATGATGACATTAACATAAGGATTAGATTTTCAATTTATGTATTCATATTTTTGTTAATGGAAAATTAACTATTTCTTTTTGTTGTTTGATTATTGGAGGGTTTTTTTTATATTAATTCATTTCTTTTTTTTTTATTGGTAGACAATGTTTATTTTTTATTCGTATTTATACATCTATACTTTTAGTTTTTTTATAGTTTTTTTTGCTGCGATTTTTTTTATCGATTCAATCCTGGGATTTCAATCTAAATTGGTAATCATTTTAAAATTAATATTGCTTCCTTTTTCCCTTTATTGATTTTTTTTTGGTTTTCTTTTATTTTTATTGGTTCTTTGGATTAAATGATTTTTATGATTGTACTATTTACGCAATAATAATGAGTTTTTTATTGCTTTTTTTATTAATTTTCCAAGGCAATTTAATTATTTTAATTATTTTGATAATAATGTTAATAAAATTTTTAACTGTTGTAATAATGATAATGACAATAATATAACGATATATTTTCAATTTATGTTTTCGTCTTTTTGTTGATAGAAAATTATAACTTATTTTATACTGATTATTTCATTGAAACCTACTAAACAAATAAATTTATATTCATTTAAAATTTATATATTTTATACAAAACTTGCACTTCATAAAAATTATATACAGATTTATTATTTTATCTAAATTTATGCTATGATAAAAAAAATCATACATAATAAATATTTTTTTGCGTTGAAAAAAATATGATTCCACCCGCGACGAGGCGCGGGTGCCATGGCTAGATGTTTTCTTTTATTTTTATTTGTTCTTTGGATTAGATGATTTTTATAATTTTATTATTTGCGCAATAATAATGATAATTTTAGTGATCATTTTTTTATAAAAATCTTTTGATTTTTTTTTAAAGATTTTCCTGAAATTTTAATTTATATCGGCGATCATTTTAAAAGTAATATTACTCTATTTTTCTCTTTATTCGTTTTTTTTGTTTTTTGTTTCTTTATTTGTTCTTTAGATTATATGATTTATATGATTTTATTATTTATGCAATAATAATGATAATTTTAGTTATTATTTTTTTATTGTAGTTTTATAAAAATCTTTTGCTTTTTTTTTTAATTTTTCATGACAATTTAATTATTTTAATTGTTTTGTCAATAATGTTAATAATAATTTTAGCTTTTATAGCAATAATAATTTTAGCTTTTATAACAATGAGAGGCTGATTACCGGCGGAGTGCATGGTGTAGTAGGTATGGTTAGGTGCTTTGACGCTCGCAAACATTTTTTTTTTCAAGGAATCATGAAACCATCGGTGCATAAGGAAAGGCCTGAATGAAAGGACCATACCGAAAAGGGGCAAGAATGCGACAGCATTGAAGGGGGGGGGGAAAACAGACATTCATACGACAGGAGAACGAAGGGCATATGGGGGACGGATTTGCCTTTTCTCCAATAGGAGTACTTATGCCAGGCATAACTCTATCGCCAGACTCGATCACAAGCAGGGGTGGTTCAATCGATCTATCTACGTAAGGGTAGGTGGCAATAAGATCAGGATAAATTTTCAATCTATGTTTTCATCTTTTTGTTGATAAAAAATTAACAATTTATTTTTTTTATTTTATTATTGTAGGATTTTCAAAATTTATATTTTATTTTTGTTTGATTTAAATTGAATTATAAAATGGATTAATCTTAATACAGTGAACTTAATAATTCAGATATCTGAGTTTTCTTGCTTTTTTAATGATGATGATAAATTTATACTGGTTATTTCGTTTAAAACTACTAAATAGATAAATTTATATCGATGTTAAATTCATATATTTTATAGAAAACTTGCACTTGACATAAATTCTGCACAGATTTATTATTTTAGCTAAATTTATATTATAATAAAAAAATACACACAATTAATATTTTTTACATTAAAAAAAATATTGTACCGCCCGCGGCGAAGCGCGGGGGCATTGTCTAGTAATAATCTCAATCTGGTGGGGCTCTAGGGGCTGTTTGCTTTATCAGTTAGGTTGCGGCTATGAACTCAACCACGTCCTCCGTTCATTTTCACACCCAAGACTACCAGTGTCGTAATTTGGCTTTGTACGCTACTAATTGTCCTTATCTTTCCATTACAGGCACACAACTGCTTAACCAAACTTCCGGCCTTAACACTCCCGTCGCCACTAAGCATTAAAACCAGTAGACGATCAGCAGTTTTCCATCACTGCTGATCTCCGACAATGCTGTCTACTATCCTCCTAGTAAATAGAAGCATCCCTCTGTTGGCCGCCTCCGATTCACTTCCTGGATGAAATAGGAGCCGAGCATAATTGGGGTCAAGGTGTGGGAGGAGGGTTCAAAGAAAGAAAAAACAATTTCATAGAGCAATATGGAAACATGACTGGTTGTCTAAGTTCATTCAACCATCTCGAGAGATTTGTAGGGAGAAACTTACAGCCACAAAAGCAGGCACTATTCCATCCCAATGAAATATGAAATTGATGTTTACAACTTAAGTCCACAAAATTAAATACGTAACTAACTCTCGGCTGGAAACCAATGCTGCCGCAATATTATCCTAATTCCGGTGCAACATTCTTACGGCGTGCCACTATAATAGCAACTGGCCAGATTTGTTGACTTCCGACGCTGGACAAACTACAGTACCAGCTATAGCAACATGTACATGTATGATGGAATAAAAAATGTAAATTGACTACCATCAGATACACCACTACTCAGTTCCATCATGAACGTCCACCATTTCAAACAAAATTTCCTCCTTTGTCTTTCTTTTGATTTGCTAGCAACTAGACCACGAGGTCAATTTCTACCATATAACATTAACCATGGATTATCATCTGCCAACTTCTAAAACTTTCCTGGTTTGTCTTTCTTAAGCCAACTCGTGAGTGATGAGCATAGAAGGATGCAGATTGGTAAGGAAATAGAATATCCTCAATGCACTGGATAGGTCAATATTTACCTCCGAATAGAGTTTAGACACCAGGAGGCACTTCAGCAATCCCAGGCGATGGAGTTTGTGTCCTAGGAGTTTGGACATCAGTCACCCCAAAATCAGCCCATTCAATATTTGCTGTTGCACGGGTCAAGGATTGATTGTTGAATTCTTACATATTTGGGGGGTGGGGGTGTTATAGATGAAAATAATTTATTTCAAGGATACATCCTGTCTTCCACATATCTGTAATACTTATGCCTGCGTCTGAAAGAAGCCAGTAGTCTGAATCATCCTGCAAGACACAACTTACACATTTAAATGACAACTCTGCTTTAAGTCATCCAAACAGTTGCAAAATCTTTGGTGTGAAATGACAGCTCTGCACATCTCATTTGTTTTATACATACCATATTCGAAACAATTTGGGGTTGGAAACTATCAACATACACGTTTCACAGATGGCATTTTCATGAATGAAGATGATTGAGTAAAGTCTCACAATTTGACACATTGCTGCTTGAAAGAATTTTGGAAAAAAACAGCATTTTAATCTATTTGTACTATATAACAAAGTCATGTTTGTCTTCCTATTTAATTATATTAATGTGGATTATCTTGGCTTTGTATTCTATGAAACTGATCTGTGCCAGGCAATCAGCAAAGGGATTGAAACCAAAGTTTGAAATCATTGGTCAGTCTCAGACACAAGCATTCCACATACCCATCATTATCTGAACGAGTAAGTACCTTTGCTGAAGTCAAAACTATTATCCATAGAAAAAAATTTAAGACTCTTTCACAAGTAGTTAATTGCTAATATGGATGAAAACAATATAAGCTACACTTACATTTATATCTGAAGGAATAATCTTCATCATCCCCCCTAACTCCTGAGTAGCATAAGGATCGGAGAACATAGTTTGTGCCTGTTGTGCCAGAGATCCACTTCTTTCCTGCGTTCTCACATCAGTGGTAATCTCTGTCATTGGGTTTCCATGGGATGTGGAAACAGAAGCAAGTGGAATGCTCTCAGATGCCTCAACATTATTCATTTCCTCAAAATTCTCCTCAAAACGACTGGAAAAATAAACAGGAAATTTAAATGAGAAGCAAAAAAAAATAATCAACAACCTGATTCACAAAGACTCCAATGCACTCTCTAGAAAAGGACCACACCTCACAAGGTAGACATCAATAGGACCCATAGAGCTTCTAAGGATTATCTTGTATCTCCTTTGTGGATAGTCAACAGCCTGTCATATACGGAAGCAATACTACTTTGGCATCAAGCACATCACCTCTAATGCACAAATAACATAAACTTCTCCCTAGCCCCCATTCTTTTTTAAATCTGCTTTTGTCAACTTACCTCATCAGGATCAGGGACTTCTAGAGTAGTTCCATGGGGAGCTTTAATTGCTATGAGGGTTTCATTCTGGAACAAGCAACGATAGAAAGTTGAATAAATATCAGACAGATCGGTGTCGAACTGGAAAACGTTTACAGCTCTATAAAGTTTGAAGATAATAAACAGACCAGGAAACAGGGCAGACTCTTGATATCTTCTTCAGTCACAAAAAGCCACCTGTCATTGTGAGAGGATGGATAAGGGTTATTATGGTTAACAAATAAAACACCTGGTAAAATTAATTTAAAGTACATAGGGTTTGCAAAGAGGATTTTACTTCTGATTGTTCCCATCCTCACTCAGATCTCTCAATCGTTCCTGCATTTCTCTGCAGCAATTTGACAGCATCAGCATTATCCAATTTATTCAAGATTGCAAGATTAACTGCTGTAACAAGGAAATAACCATGTAATAACCTTATTTGATCATCTAGAGTGTGCTCTTCCATGGTAAGCTTTGCAATTTCTTCCTGCAGGAAAAGGAGCACAAGATAACCTCATACATAAGAAAGCCAATATGTAATTTGTTTTCATCCTCCCCCTTTTCAGTTCCATGTCATCATTTGAATAGCTTTGTAAAAAATGGACTATGGGATAACATGAAAAAGTTATCAGTGAGCAGTAACAAATCAAGATAAAAAGATGCAGAACAATCAGACCTATGACAATTTGCAGAAAATAAATTTAGTCAGGCTTGTGGAACAAACATGTAATATCCACTTCCATTTACCTGTAACAAAGTTGCATCACCTTCTACCTGCCCTGGCCTTGAAGCATCAATACCCCTGCCCAACCATTCAATCAAATTAATCCTCACATGAGTTCCCACGTGCTTCAAATGCTTAGAGGAATCGAACATAGAAACAAAATAGCATGAATTTTCCAGAAAGTTTACTATCATTAACTTACTTCCAACGTATTCTGTTCTTGAGTGTTTTTTCTATGAGACCAATTCCTTCCAAGACATTTGTTATGTCATATATCCGTCTCTTTTGTACCTGTTCTAGTGAAAAAACTTTTAACTAGTATGATCCATCATCCTCAATGTAAATATACAATCAGAAAGATGATCACCTCCAAGGTTTCAGCTGCACTGTTTAGGTCAAGAATTCCATCATCGGCATGTTTAAATAGATCAACAAACCTTTTTGTCAAAAGACCTGAAATCATCAGTGAAATAAATATGAAAGCTTTCATAGCTATACAAGACAATCAAAATAGATATGAATTCATCTTGAATGCTAATATTAGAAAAAATACTTAGGGAACTATCATAACGGCAGCTGCCAGCTGGAGTAAGAGGAGAAGCACAATCTGCAAGTTCACATATAATATTCATTAGGTTCCTCTTCTGTTGGTGATGCTTAGACAATAAAGACTTGTGCAAACCCTAATCCAAGGATGAAAAGACATAATCTATATACCAACAAGCTTACCTACAAAGGCTAAACAATCTTAAAGCATGAAAAAGGGATGCAAATGTGCTTGCAAAGGCGAGAAACATATTTCCTCACCAGCCTTTGACACCGGTGTTTGAGGTCCTGCTCCACTGCCCTTTGAGGCCTTGGATTTGTTGTATGTCCTTCCTCCTTTTGCTGATACCGGTGTCCTGAAGGGAATATTAGATATGTTAGTGCATCCAGGACTGCTAGCTTGATTGCTGGAGCCAACTCCATTATCATCCATTGCACTCTTCCGTTTTAATTGCTGAGAGATGCCAAAAATTACAATTTTGTGTTAAACGACTGGGAGAAGTCAAGCAAGCAGTAACACCTCTTAAGAACATAAGGTTATAAGCTGTTACTTTAGGATACATTCCATTCCAAAAATTGTCATTATAAAACACTAGGCAATTCAGTTTCAATTGGCAGAAATAATAAAACATGACCACAGCCAAATTAACAGGACCTGTCATAATCATGTTGTTAGCTGCTAAGATCACAGAAAAAATGATTTCATGCATGATCATCAAGATTCATCAGAAGTTCTTACACCATTCCTTCAAGCTACATCACTGCTACAGCTCCAATCAAAAAATTATATGAAACTATGAGCACAAGTAACCCTTTCTTGCATAGCCCAGAAGGCAACACAACTACTACCAGTACAATCGTCCTTAAGAACTATATAAACCAACTAATGCAGTAACTGGAAATGGTGACCAGGTAAGGGGAGGAAAAAAGGCTATGCAGCATTTTAGTAAAGGATTTCAATAAAAAGGATGTGTATGGCTGATTAATAGAGTAAGGATTCGAATGAAGTTTACATGAGTAGATTATTGCATGAACCAAATCCCATACTTCAGAACAAAAGCAGAGAAAAAGGATAGAAAACAAGTTAGCATCCTGTAAGTATGTTAGATTAGACAAGGGGAGGAAAAGAAGTGTAACTAAAAGTGACGTAGCAACCCTCCTAACCTTGTTTACATGTATCAGAAGGGAAAGGAGAGTGGCATACCTTCTCCTTGTTGGGTTAAAGAAGTAAGGGGGGGTTTAAATAAAAAAAAACAAGTAAAATAATTCTTTATTGTTACAGTGTGAAGGGATCATAACAGACGTTGTGGGTTTTCTTAAAAGTGAAGTTATGTTGCAGTAATCCCTTCAATCCCCACCCTACCATTAAAAGAAAACTCACAAATCCTTGACCATTTGAAGGATTCGATACCCAATCTTATCTTCCTTCCCGTTTGAAATCCTCCTGCCCAAACACGGTTTGGGTAATGAGACACAATTCTTATTCCTAAACATGAAAAACGCACTTGGACATCAGCGTGAGAATTTATATGGACAACGGGCTTCCATCAAACACTAATATTTATACCAAATATAACAAATTACAAAATTCAACACCATGTCCAAGATTATCAGCAAAAATAAGTCAAATGGGAATTCAGTTTTCAAATAAACATCCATTCAGATTCTGCAAAATGATAACAATTATAGCATAACTGTCAATCTCACAGCAGCCAAAACTAAGTCCTCAATTTCTTTTCATATTCCAATTTTTCCCTTCCTTTCCCAAAATTTCTCAGCAACCAAACACACCACGACCAAAAAAAAAGCATGTAAAACACAATTAACTTCATTGACATCATATACTCACACATACAATCCCTAAAAAAACACATTTAACACTGACATGAAAACACAAAAATTAATTAAAAAATCCAAATATTCATGAATATCTCCATACAAATATAAAAGCAGAGAGGAATTGAAACGCACAGGAGATCTCAAAACAATAGCTTCAGCATCCCGGTCGGCGGCGACTCTACTAGTACTCGGTGTAGAAAATCGGTGATAATCATCAGGAGGAACAAACGATGGCTTCATCGTAGCAAATGCAAGGTGCCGAGAGAGAGGAGGCTGGATCGGTCCCGATGGAGGCGGCGCCGCAGCCGGTCGGGTTGAGGCTTTAGCGCCGCCGGACATGCTAAGTGAAATCTCAAAACAAAAATCGGAGTTAGAGAGAAGAAATTATTTGATTGGTAGAAAAGATATTTAATTAATTTGAAGGTTAGAGAGAGAAAATGTGTTTACAGAGAGAATGCAAGAGTGGGAGAAAGTGGGGGTTGAGAGAGAGAGCAGAAAACGAGGGAAGGAGGGAATTGTTTTGTTTCGGATTTAGGTGGAGGGAAGATAATTATCTTTCTTTTATATTTTGGACCGTGTATTTGTATTTTATTATTTTTTGACCCATAGCTCTTGGAGTTTTTGGTGTTTTGAGCGTTCAAGGATGTGTTTCGAAATTATTTATTTCTTATTGTTTGGCAAAATGTTGAGGAAAGAGAGACGGAATCTTTTATTATGGGTCTTGCTGGGCTAGCTTTGGATGTCTTTGTAACAATCATGGACATTCAAGCTTTAATTCGATTGTTTTTACTCTTTTTTTTTGTATAAAAATTACACTAAAACATTCTTACTTAAAGAAAATTTTAAATTAGATGAGATGATATTATTATATCATATATAATATAACACAAACATATAAATCACATTTTTCAATTTCTTCTCTTATCTCTTTGGTGTAGTCACACCATGAATTTTGAGAGACATCATCAATAATAAAAAAAAATCATAGTAAGAAAATGTTTAAGATGAATTGACACCCAAATAATATGATTTTTTTGAGTATTAAAATTCAAGATGCTTAAAGATAAGGTTGATGTGTTAGATAATTGATTAATCTTTTAATACAAGCAATCTAGTATGTTCTTCATACCTAAAATGTCTGATAACTTGATATGAAAAGTCCAAATGGTTGATAGCGTAAGGAATATCTAGTAAAGAGAGGTAACTTGTATCTAGTACTTGCAAAAGGTCTTTTTTAATGAACACATGAACTTTCTAATGGTAAAGTTGATAACTCTGTAAAAAGAGAAAGTGAAATGATATTTTAAGATGATAGAATCTCAAAATATATATCTTAAATATATTAAAATTTGAGAGATTATGAACATTTAGTTTGAAGGATTCATGGTGTATTTATAGCCCATAATTTTTATTTTTTTGTGGAGAAGAGGGTTTAAGTGTATTTTTACCTTTTTAATAGTTTTATTTTACTTAAAATAATTTGTATTGAATCAGTATAAAATACTAAAGGACTTCTTAGTAAGTGTTAAGTTAGGACAAGATGCCCAAGCCCATTAAAGATGAGAAATAAGTTCATATGCATTATTTAAATCTAAGTACACTAATCTCAAAAATAAAAGCTCGAGCCCATGAGGATGCTAGGTAGCACACTTAGCATGGTGGCCCTCGCCACCATCTTTGAGTCGTATTTGTTTGGGCCCAATTGAATATTAGGCTTAGGCTTGATAACCCAAGCTTAAGAGGGTTTTTTCATCCATTAAAGGGGTTTTTAGGTTCATTTTATTTGGATCCATTAACAACTCTTAAAATCTTCATGAATTTGCAAAGACTTGTAAAAATGTCTGGTTACCATGACAAATTGATTGATTTTTTTTTTCAAATAAGAAAAGGGTTGAAAACTCATGTAATAAGCATAAGAGTCTGTGTGTAGGGAATGCACCATGTTTGAGGAATTCGAATTCCTAAGTATAGAAAAAGAAACCATATTTAGAAAAAATCTTAAGAAGGTTAGTTGAGATATAAACATGAGTCCACGTGTAGGGAGTGCACTGGAATTTCTAAGAAGCTATTTGGGACAGCTTTTGAAATTACGTTTCCAAAAAATTCAATTTTTTTTCATTTTAAATGAATATGTTTTGGTGTTTTTAGATCATTGTGATGTGCTAATGTCAAAAATGATTTTTTTTTAAAAAAAAACATCATTTTAATATATTTCGGCACGAAAAGCATTTTGAAAAGCTACAGCAACAGCTATCTCAAACAGGCCTTAAGTATACAAAGAGAAACCATAAAGGAACCATACTTAGAAAAATTCTTAAGAAAGTGAGTTGAGATATAAATATGAGAGTCCATGTGTAGAGAATGTACCATATTTGAGGAATTTCTAAGTACATCAAGAGAAACCATAAAGGAACCATACTTGGAAAAAAATTTAAGAAAGTGAGTTGAGATATAAAAGGCTTCATATTTGGAAGGCTAGGGAAAACTTATGGATAATAATCTCATATTTAGAGAGAATTTTAAGTGGCCGGTGGAAACCCATTGAGAGTGAACATATACTTAGAATTATTTTATTTTGAGAAAAATATTTTTAATCAATTACTGTGAATGAGCTTGATGGTCCCCAAAAGATGTGGCGTGGTGACAAAGAATTTGAGATCTATATAACAGATCTCGAATTCAAGTCAGGATGTGCATTTTTTATAAAAATCTGGGATAACTGAGATTTTATTCACACATCTGAACCCATAAAATATATTTTTCAAGAAATGTGATTTCCTTGAATAAAAAAAATAAAAATGACGAGTTTGAAAGTTAAAGATGCATCCTTTAGGATTTTAGAGAAAAAAAGTTAATTTTAACTGACACGTAAACTAATACTGGAATATCTTTTATCATCAAATAGAAAACAAATCTTCAAAATCTTAAAAAAATCATGAATTTAACCTTACAGAGTTACTTCTAAGGGTTACTTGACAAATAACAAATTTGGTAACAATTTTTTTAAAAATAAAAAAAAATATTTTAATATATTTATAAACAAAAAACACTTTTAAAATTCCGCCTCCGCAACAGATGCGCTCCAACAGTCGGTTTCCTAAGTGCTGTTTCAGAAACAAAAGCATTTGCCTTCAAGAATGCAGTGACATTGTTCTGCTTCGTTGTCTACTGAAAGGAAGTTTTAAAGCGGCAAATGCTTGGATCTATGCCAAATCGGAAGTCGCATCAACCTAAGAAATCTCTTCTTAAACAGGCAAACCATAATAAAACACAGGCAATTCAGTTTCAAGTAGCTAGAACTGATTTCTTTTTGCTCTTGGTTTGATGGGCACAGTTGATAATCCTTGATAAATTATCTGTGGAACATATCAACGGAACAAATAGCAAATCAAGTTATCCTGCTCAGCCAGTTGCCCAAGTCTCGTGCACAAGACGGATAGATTTCAATTTCGAAATGCCAAGATGCATGGCAACTAAATTGCAGACTGACTTCAGTTCGATCCACCTTGGAGTTGCAGAGAACATGTCATTTGGACAACTTGAATTCCTATCTCGACACCATACAAGCAAAGAAGTCTAAACTTTAAAGGGAAAACCATCAGCTAAAGTCCAACAAAACTCTGATCTGTTAGCAAATAACCACACAAGTTTTCTCACCACATAGAACTGTGATGGGAAAAAAACACCACTAATGAAAAGTCATAACTGTGAAAACAAGGCCCTCTCGTTGTTTACACCACCAACTCCTAAACCAGTGTCCTCTCCTTTGCCTCCACAAACATGACACATTCATTGATCGTGTTTTTAGAAATAACATAGAACTCAAATTTCACAGGTATTTCATCTTAAGTTTCAAGGCATGCAATACCAATAAAAAAAACCCTGATAACATTGCTTACTAGCAATTCAAATTTGACAACATACAGCTACATGGAAAAAGCTAAAGTCGCCACAAGCATATAGATTCACAAGCAAACTAGGGTTAGTCCAGTACAATACTCTAAGATTATATGTGTAATATAAGAAAGAAGACACCATGTCAATGGCATTACATTTCAATTATGATATATATAAAACTTATTCTAATAAAAGGCTCCTGATAAAAATAAAAACTAAATGGAATAGATAACACAGATGCAAATTGACAGCAAGAAAAGTTCTGGTATTTTCATCTAAAACGGCAGTCAATCACCTTGTGACATAAAATCTATGGGATTGACGAATTTTGTCACAGCTGACAGTAACATACCAGCAGTGACACCATCTAGCCACACAGCAATCCAAAGAATACATCCACTACATGAATATAAATTTACTCTGTAATAGTAAAAGAATCAATGTCACAGTTTACAGAAAACAAAGGGGAACTTCTCAAAGGAACAGAAGAATCTGAGCAAACATCAATCTTACTTAGAAATTGCGCCTCGCTTGTCTTTAACAATGTATGTAGAGGAAAATACAAACCTTTCTCAGCACAGCATTGATGTCTAGGCTTAATTCTATTCTCTAAACTAAAAGAAAAATACTGTGGAAATTCTTTTAATTCCTTCAAATCCCTTCCCATTTCCACCACATAATAATTCAACTTGGGCTCAATATTATTCTTAATACTGAAATTAAACAGTTGTGGAAATCTCCTGAACATGGAAACAGCATCCTTATAAGAGAACCCGGTTGTTTCAAAGTATCGAATTCTTGGTAAAAGTTTCGTTTCAACACTGCAAGACAGTAGATACGTGTGTCTTTTTACCTCCTCAAGGCCAATGTTTTGGAGGAAATAGAGAGTGGGGCGCAAGCAGTGTTTGACGCTGGATACGAGTAATCTGGGGCGTCGGTTTATGACATGTTTTAAATCGGAGCCGCTGACGCGGGCTTCGCGGAGTAGGAAGGTGATGGTCGGGGTGATAGTGGAAGGAGTGGAGTTGAGGATTTCTGGGCACATGGAGATGATTCGGCGGAACTCTCGTGGAGTGAAGTTCTTGGAGGTCAGTAAACCAACGATGGATTTGATGTTTGTCAAGGAGGCTGAGAGGATGATCAGACGGTGGTTGTTTACGAGGGAGAATATGTCTAGGCCTAATGAATCAAGGTAGAGCATCTTTTCTTGAAATCCAGAATCGGGTGTTTGTTGGGGTCGGGGCGGTGGCGGAGGGGTATGGTGTGAGGATACGGAGGGGATTTCTGGTGTTTTGAGGGGCTTAGGAGGAAGGGAAATGGTGTTCGTCTTGGGGGACAGAGTGGGAAAATGAAAGTTTCTGGGGCATGAAAGTGGAGAGAAATAATCATGGCAGGATGGCGAGGGGAAATTGTGGGGTTTGAGATGAGGAAACGGGGAGGGGAAATGGAGGCGCGTGTCTTGCATTGTGTTGGTGTTACATTACGTGGCTGACTGTGAGGGATGGTAATGTCAGCTGGTTCAAGGGGGCGGTGAGAATTGTGGTGGATAAGGCTCTACAAATTTTGATATTATGATTTGGAGATGGAGAACAGGTGCCGCGCTGGCCTAGCATTTTAGCTGTGCAAGATGTATGTTGCTGGACCTGGCCCATAAACTGGATGAACCTGGCCCATGTTCTATGCAAAACAAACTCCTTTAATTTGGATCGTGGGTTAAAAAAGTGCGTTGTCAGTAGGAATTGGAAAGCTAACTCTAGAGTAAGATTCATCTCTAGTAGATTTTATTTCCAAAAAATCCATAAAAATTGACAGACGAGTGTTTATCATGAAATCCATAAAAACTGGTTTAAAAATATCTGAATTTGTTTTTATAAAACATAAAGAGTGGCCAAAATCTATGAAGACGGCCAAATTACAAACTATATTTTTTATTTTTTTGCTAATATTTAAATTATTATTTTAATATATTTTCTAATAAAAAAAACTCTTTAAAATTACAAACTGCACCGCCAGCCACCATAACTGGCACTATGCATCCAGCTGGATTTCCGGGCAAGGAACGGTTTACCTACTTGCCCAAGCCTACATGATAACAATCTATTTATTATTCCATTGGGTTTTTATCCTATCGCTCACCATTTTTCCACCTCATAATTGCTTGCTGCTAGCCCTGCTCTGCCCCGACCCCCGACCAAAAAAAAATGGCCAGCTCGGCTACTTCTACCCCTTTCATCTCCTATATCGCCGCAGCCAAATCCATGGCCACTCCTCTGTGTAAAACCCTAACTCTCCCCAACTCCTTCTCTGGTACACGAAAATCTATCCAATCTCGCGTCCCCCGTTCCATTTCCTTGACCCGCGGCTCTCATTCTGCAAAGTCCTTCGTTGTCAAAGCCTCTGTAAGTTCAAACATAAATAAATAATTCAGACTCGATCAGTGATTTTTATGCCCTCAATTTGCATTTCTATAGTAGTTCTTTGTAAATGCTTCTCTTGTGTTTGATAACTAGTCTCCAACCAGGTTTGCTTTCCTTTTCATCTGTGTAGAGTGAACTTCCATTGGTTGGAAACGTAGCACCGGATTTCGAGGCTGAGGCTGTTTTCGATCAAGAGTTTATTAAGGTAGTTTGTGCTTACAATGCTGCTGAATATAAGGAGTTAACTCACTTTTTTTTATTAAATTTCTTTATGTACATTGAAGTATTGTTTGATTAGAGTGTTTTCTTTTCTTTCTTTCTTTTTTTGCTGAAATTTGGCCATGAAAAAACAGTTAATTGCTGCTTTAATTTCTTTAAAATCAAGTTGTTAACTTGATTAACGACGATACTGTGTCAATCAAGCTAGTGGAGATATGTTTTATTCAGTTTTTTTTTTGTGTGTGTGAAAATTGTGCTCGTGTAATGAATGTGAATTGATTTTGTTACCACCTTGGAATCGCGGCCATGTGCTGTTTTTTTTTTATAAGAAAAAAAACTCCAGTTTGATTTGGTAATTTTGGTTTCAGGTTAAACTATCTGAATATATTGGGAAGAAATATGTGGTTCTATTCTTCTATCCACTGGACTTCACATTTGTTTGTCCCACAGGTTTGTTTTGAACTTAGCAAATGTAATTTGAAGTTTCGATGAGTTGTAGATGCTAATTGTTCTTCTTTTTTTGTTCCACTTCTGTGCAGAAATCACTGCTTTTAGTGACCGTCATGAGGAATTTGAGGAGATGAACACAGAAGTATTGGGTGTTTCAGTTGACAGTGTGGTATGTTCTTTTGTTTCTTCAAAATCAAGAAAGAAAATTCTAGGAATTGTATGACTTCAGCCTGAAACTTTGGTGGTTTTTATGTCTTCACTTGAAGTTTTCAACTTTATTTGATGATCTGGCACTCACACAACACACACATTTAGATAATCTTTCTAGACAATCTCACTGAAAACTCTTGTTTCTGTGAGGTGGGGGAAAGGATTCTTGTAGCCAACCTAAGCTTGCTTGGATTAAAGCTTGATTGCGGTGATTTTGCATGTATGTATATGTATCGGTTTCTTAACAAGAATAACATGCGCCTTGCATGCTAGAACAACTGAGAAAATTGCATGGCCTTTGTGTGTATTTTGAAACTGAATGACTCCAATCACAGCATTCTGAGTTGCTCAGCTGAGGTGAATATTGATGTACAAAACATGGACTTGGTTGAAGAAGAAAATAGGAACTGATAATCATTGTAAAGAATCTCATTTTTCGTTTCTGTCATAAATCTATTGACTTTGGCTATAGAAGTTTAATCTTCATATAATGCAATTGCAACCTTTTTGTAGCAAGTTGGTTCATTACTGCTCAGTGGCTATTATTCCATAAGCTTTTGTCTGTTTTAGTACTACATAAGCAGTTGTGTTAATAACTGGAAGTATCCGCTATCCATTTGCTGTATCACAGCTGATTTTGGTCTTGGACTAAAAATCAGAAATTGTTTATTGATAATGGTTATGTCATGATACTTTTTGTGCAGTTCTCGCACCTTGCCTGGGTCCAAACAGATAGAAAGTCTGGTGGGCTTGGAGATTTGAAGTACCCTTTGATTTCTGATGTCACCAAATCCATTTCAAAATCTTATGGAGTGTTAATCCCTGATCAGGTATGAGAAGAACTTTTTTTATTATTATTATTGTCATTCTAAAAGAACACAATGAACTCATTAAAAAACCCCTTTGATTCTTTTAATGCGGGTAACATGCACACATCCATGCATTAGTTGTCTTCTGTTTATTACTGGCACGATGCAGTACGAAGCTATACAATTATGACGGGTCTAATGCACGTTTAGTTATCTAAGAATCAGACTGTCCTGTTCATTCTCGTAGTGGTCCTATGGATCCTGAAGTGCATAACTACATGCATGTACATGCACACATCCATGCATTAGTTGTCTTCTGTTTATTACTGACACGATTCAGTATGAAGCTAAACTATTGTGACATAGGTCTAATGCACATTCTCTATTGAATATTGAATGGGAATCAGACAGTCTTGTTCCTGTTCATTCTTGTAATGGTCCTATGGATCCTAAAGTTAAAGCAGTGCATAACTACACGCATGTACATGCACACATCCATGCATTAGTTGTCTTTTGTTTATTACTGACACGATTCAGTATGAAGCTAAACTATTGTGACATTGGTCTAATGCACATTCTCTATTGAATATTGAATGGGAATCAGACAGTCTTGTTCCTGTTCATTCTTGTAATGGTCCTATGGATCCTAAAGTTAAAGCAGTGCATAACTACACGCATGTACATACACACATCCATGCATTAGTTGTCTTTTGTTTATTACTGACACGATTCAGTATGAAGCTAAACTATTGTGACATTGGTCTAATGCACATTCTCTATTGAATATTGAATGGGAATCAGACTGTCTTGTTCATTCTTTTAGTGGTCCTATGGATCCTGAAGTTAATTCCATTCCTGCTGTCTGATAATATTGGGAAAAGGGTTCTCTCATATTAAACACCATCGCCACTCAGCCTCTGCACGTTGCTTGGAGGAAGAGCCTTTGCCTCTGCATTCCTTTTATTTTTTTTAATTTATATATGTTTTTAATTTCAGGGAGTTGCTCTGAGAGGACTTTTTATCATTGATAAAGAAGGAGTCATCCAACACTCCACCATTAACAACCTTGCCATTGGGCGTAGTGTTGACGAGACAAAGAGAACACTCCAGGTGATTTCACAAATACAGGGAAAAGATATTATAAAATTGGAGGATTTTGTAAATTAAGACTTGGTTTTATTGTAGACCTGAATTGCCTGTGGGCACATGTTTTCCTTCCTTCCTTTCTGATTGATTTCTGCTCAATTGTTTTTCTGCTTTTTCATTTTCGTGCAGGCCTTGCAGTATGTGCAAGAGAATCCAGATGAAGTTTGCCCAGCTGGGTGGAAGCCTGGTGAGAAGTCCATGAAACCTGACCCAAAACTGAGCAAGGATTACTTTGCCGCATTATAGAGGGGGTAGCATTTGCATTGCGAATTTCATATCCCAGTGAATCAGGGAGATGTGTAAACTATTTTTGTTTGTCATGCAATGTCTTTTTAGACATGCGAGTTTTGACGGGAATCTCTCTCTCTCTCTTCCCTTCTTGTAATGAAATGATATTGCCAAAACAACGGCTTCATTTCAACCCCTAATTCTAGTGTGTTTGGGAAGTATAATCATCTTCTATCTCAATTCAACACAATCACAACAGAATGAGTCACAAAAGAGTAGTGAAAAAAATTGTTTGGCTGAAGTATTTTACCAGAAGGTAAAAGGAAACGGGGCAAGGTCTGATCACGTTTGGCTATTGCCATGGCACAAACAAGAATTATAACTAGTAAGAGCATCTCCAATAATAAAAATCATTTTAGAGAGTTAAATCTTAAAAATGGTTTTTTGAATAGTATAAATATAATTTTTTTGTTTGTCTACTTCAATGATAAGAGCTATTTTTTATATATCATTTTAAATATAATGTTTTATTTTGTATATAATTTAATGATACAATTAATTATAAGGAGTAAGTTATATAATTAAATAATTCCTTTTAAAAAATCATTCAATAATATAATTATTAATTTTTTAATTATATTTAAATAAAAAAATTGAATTTAAAATATAAAAAATCAGCAACATTTTAATTTTGAAATTGTAAAATATTAAAAAAATCCGTCATCTTATTATACTTTAATCACTGTTGATAAAAAAAATAACAGAAAGAATTTGGAATTCAAATATTCGTCAGAGAGCATCATCAGGATACAAATGTGTCAAAATAATAAAAATGACGCCACTGTGGCAGGGGCTAGGCTAGGCTAGCCATTCTGTGGCACCCTTCTCGCCGTTCAATCCACTTCAACATCTCCGAATTGAACGGTGAAACTATTTGAGATTATGGCTTTTCTATTTGAGTTCAGCTCACGTAGAGAAAAATTATTTTATTTATTTTAAGCTATCAAAATAGTTTTTTGTTGGAGAGAAAAAAAGTGTGACAAGCTGATAAAAATATTTTTTATTTATCTGACTCTTTTTATGGCACACCCGTTAAAGTTGCCTAATGATGAAGCATTTGTCTGAAATGTTTTAATCTTCGATATTTTAAACTTATTCCAAAAGCATCTAGGCTATGAAGGCTGACCATGGCATGATTTTCTAATTGAAGCAATTGCTCAGGTGTTCGCAAGGGAACTGTTCTAACGGAAGAGAATTCCTAGACTTCTGATCAAAAGGCCACTGGTTTTGCCTTTTCAGTGGGTTCAGATTTGGTTGTGCATGAGCTGACCCGCTGAGCTCCAAAAACTCTGCTAGCCAACTTGCCATTGCCGAAGTCCTTCGCAAAAGCCTTTGCAAACTTTGGAATAAAATCTGGTTTCGAGTTCATTGCTCAAATTTCACAAGAACTCAAAGGAATTTGCAAGGAAATACTCCTCAAGGCAATGCCATTTTTATAATCTGGGTGCTGTGTGCTAGGTTTCCTCCATATTATTATTCCAATGTCACCAGCAATTGCTGATAGCCGGGCTGTGATCCATCAATTGTTGTTTGGTGGATTGTCTATTTTTCAGACTCTGTCCCGTGTAATTAACAACACCAAGTGCCTTCAATTAGGTGACCATACAATGGTTGACTGCTAATAATCTTAAGTAAGATTGCATTAGACGCAAGCAATCAAATGCGATTACACATTAACAAAAACAAGATCATGTGCCTCACTTGAAGACACAAGCTTGAATCACGGCTTCCTTAAAATAGGGTTCTTTAGCTTTCAATCTCCCACAAAAACGGAGGGAACTACCCTTCATTTCCATGCTTGACTAAGATTAAAGAAAAACAGGGAATATTATTTAATTTTAGGTAGTTTGATAGAGATTGTTTTTAAAAATGCATAAAATAATACTTAGTTGCATGGTGTACTTTCTATTAATATTTACATGATTTATCTGGAATTTTTTTGGATACGATGAAATCTTATTTTTCGGGAAACGTATTTTGTGGGATTAAATAAACAAGTAAAACTTCGACTATCTCAAATTCTTACAAAAAATATAAGCCCTAACTTGAACTCGAGATCTACCATGTACATCATGAGATATTTATCATTACACTTCATCCATGAGAGCAATTTATCTAGAATGGGTGAGGCATGAAACACTTATCACAGCTAATGTACAATCATGGCCATATACTTGATTCATTAAAAAAAACAAAAAAAAAACTTGGTATAGTTTCAGTCATTCATTAGTAAGATATAGGATGGCTCACAGCACACAAGACTTGGAATCTTAAAATGGACTTCGTGTCATGAAGGATGTTGTCTTTTTTTAATAAAAAAAATGGCTATTGAAAAAGACGGAAAACTCCATGAACAAGAAGTCGTTCCCTCTCATACACTAATTGTTTTTTCATGATTTAAAAGATCAAATATTCTAAAATATACTTTGATAATCATTCTTGTGGCTCTAGCATCCTCAAATATTGTTGGAACAATCCGGATCATTCTACATGATTATTAGTTGTCGGGAGAAACTTGCGGGGCGTGGAAAATGAATGCCCAAACATGAAGACATGCGAGATGCAGTGCATTGGGAAAAAAACTTTTAAATCAAAATTAAAATTGAAAAAACTAAGGGATTGCAAAGTAAAAAAAAAAAAAAGTGAGGGGACTTAACAAAACCTTTTTTAGTGAATTTAATATTAACCATGAGATTTCTCCTTGTTTTATATTTTATTTCTCTTCTATTAAATCTTTTTTTATGAGGAGATTTTAATAAATTTGGGCTCAAAGGACTGCTATAAAAAAAGAATTTAAGAATGAAAACGAATTTTTTTTTTTTTGCCACTATGTATTGCTATAGTGTTTTACCTCGATCTTGTAGTATATTTTTGTAATTATATACAATCTAGGAGATGCAAAGTGTATATTTGACTTGCATGAGGTGCTATATATAGGCTTTAAGAAGAGTTTATAGTTTTCTTATATATAAGAAGCCTTGAAGATAAATGAAAACAATTGTTATGAATTTCTTATTCATTCATAATTGATTTTAAATATTTAAATATTTTTTTTATAATAAAAGAGCATTTTTCAACAAATTCTCAACTCAAAAAATTAGATAAATCCTAATTATAATCAGTCCCTGAATATTTTGTCAATGTCACCTTCCCTCCGCAAAGTAGTTCTGTTTCATTTGCTCATAGAACTTGAATCATTGTTGTGGAAAACGTGGGGAGGCAGGGACACCAGGTTCAGATGATCTGGTCACTTGGATGCCAAAAGTGCTAGCCATGAAAGACGCCTTGACGTGGTGCTTACAAATGGCTAAAACGTGATCGTATTATGTTAAATTTACTTTACAAACAGGAAAACAAATTGGGGTGGTTCAGCTTTAATGGGCTCTACTGTAGATAAATTTACTTTCTTTTTTTTAGTTACTCGATCTGGTCACTTCGACTGCATAATATCATCCGTGTCGTCTAAAGATGGACGCAAAATAATAAAAAGCCTGATTGGATTCCATTTCCTTCCTTCCAAGTTTTCACAAAAGGGAAAGAGAGGTGCTCCTTTTCCATTACATCACGTATAATATTGGAGACTCTGAGACATTAGAGCTGCCCCAGTGGCAAAAAGAAACCCTAAAAGCTTTCTTCTCAAACCTTTGTTGACTTGTTGTGTACGGCATACAAGACCGTACGTGTATACCTGTATCACACTGAGCAAGCAGGCAAAACCCTAAGTCCATGTTGTATATACCCAAGCAAAAAGATTACTAGGCAACCCGGCCGGCCCGCCCTTATTCAGGCACGCAGGTCAGTCTATCAACCTTCTCCCACACCAACTTGGCAGTTATTTCATCATGTTCTGGCACATAATCCTGAAGCAACAAAAAAGTAGCCGAAAAACAATGAGATATGATTACAAAATTAGGTTACAAGATAATAAATTACAGTGCCATTTATTTATATCCATTCTAGCGTATAAGTGAGACCCTACTCTCTTTTTTTATTATTATTTTCCCCTTGAGATGTGATTTGAGTGGAACTTGACTCCTAAGACACATAATCTCACTTAAACAAATATAACTCGGAATGTTTAAAGCTGTCACCCCTTTGAATTCTCAGGCTAAAAACTTTTTTTTTATAACTGATATCCGGGTCAGCTTTTAGAAGTACTATCACCCTGCAATCCCAGTAAACTCGGAAAAGATGATAGACATGCACAAAAAAACTCAGGAAAGACCCCTTCCCCCGCTAGGCCAAAGACACAAGTGCCTAAAAACCATGTTTTATGAGTGAGAAAGTAGTGTTTACCTCTAGTTGTCTGAACAATTGTTTAGCTGTGGACGCAGACACGATAATGCGACGTGCGGCAGGCGATATAAAGCCTTCATCAACGGCCTTGTCAATGAAAGACAACAACGAGTTATAGTATCCATCTACATTCAAGAGGCCCACCTGCAAAAAATAATATGAAAGACCCACCTGCTTAATTCCCGAATAAACTATATATATTTTATCATACCGAAACCGAAACATCCTAATTCAGATACCAAATTCACCTAACCTTAGATTAAAGAACCTTTGTTTTCACATTTTTTAAGTCTCTATTAGGAACTTTCTCCCATTTGGACGGACACCCTACCAATCAATCAATACATCATACAAAATTATATATAGCTTGAATATGATTATAAAGATGGCATATCTCAAGCTAATCTTCCCATGTGAATCCATGGGAGGGCCACATGATTTGATTCAACGCTACATTACTTCTCTATCACAAATCCATAACATTTATTGACCAGGATGGCGTCAAGCTGGCTTTAGAAGCCTAAACAGCCGTGAACCCGAGAAACACGACATATCTGACACATTCCAAGCTTGCAGGGAAACTAAAATATTTTTAGGATGAACAGTGGGTTCTAGAACATGAAACATGACAACATTTGACGCAACTTAACGGCTCATGCTGAGTTATGGGGAAATGATCTTAAAAAATACCATTTAAATTCTGGAAGCTGAACAAGATGAAGTTTCTGGTCAGGACATATCCTGCTATCTTAAATTCCCATCATTTTAGTCTGGTAATTTTCTAGTAACATAAAAGTAAAGCACCTTGGACTCCTTTCCTCGTAAAAATGATGTCTTCACATACATTATGGTTCAATTCTATGAATTTCTTATCCCTCTTTATGCTGCACAAATATTGAATGGATTGTCATGTTTGTTCATTGTTAACAAAGCTATTCAGCAAAGTTCTGAGAATTCTTTTTATCCTCTGTTAAAAAGCTATATGCCACGCAGATGTCGGATACTTTCTTTTAGCCATTTTTATTCTGAGAATAGCCATGTAAATGTCCAAGAAAAGTAAATAAACCTGACACATTGCCGATAATCATAGCTTATCATCTTAAACTGCGAATCAACGATTGTTCTAGTAAAATTCAATTTGTTATCCATCCTTTTGTCTCTGATAGTTTCTTAATCAAGCAAAGAAAAATGTTAATAAAACCAATTGAAGGGCAAATACTTTTAGCTAGGTTTTTCTTGTAAGAGACAATTGCTAATCAAATGGAATCCTTCATTTTTTATGCCTTAGGAAAAGCATAATTGTAACATGCGCGTGTTAATCATTCTTGTTTTTGGATAAGAGAGTGTTATCATTTTAACTAATCTTTTCTTCAGAATGATTTCATGGTTTGACTTTCTGTAGCCCCCACTATAGCAAATCTTTGGATCCGTCCCCGCTAATGATCATACTCGATAAAAAAAAAAAAAGTAGGAGAAAAATTCTTACAGGTTTGTGATGGATATTAAGCTGAGCCCATGTAATTACTTCAAGCAATTCTTCCAGCGTCCCATAGCCCCCTGGCATTGACAAAGATCACATTTTTAAGGACATGATGAAATTATTGTAATGCATGACCATATACAAGTCCAATTAGATGGGAATTCTGTTTTGATGCTTGATTTGTGGTTGCGTGAACCTCTTTACACATTGCATATACTGTTCATCACAAGAGACCACCTTTTTCATGAAAATAAACGAATCATGTGTGTTAATTCATGCCCACTTCAGTTTTTGACATCCTGGTTCGCTTATCAATCCAAGACCCATAAAACATTCTGCAAATCAAATCCTTACCAGGGAGGGCAATGAAGGCATCGGCTTGGCGAGACATTTCAGCTTTCCTTTGATGCATATCAGATACAGCTCTAACTTCTCCGACAGGCTCTCCTGTTACCTGCAACAAGTTTTATATAATATTAAAAAAGTACTTCATTCTTGTCACTAATCAATGCCTCGTCTAGTTTCACTGCATTAGACTTTTCCAAAAGCCAACAAAAACACATCCGCTTCTTAATATTATTGTGTCAACAAACAGTTTTTAGGAGCTTGGCTAAATGAAAAGATGTGTCACTAAATGCGAAGACAGTGGCAGAACAATACATACTAAGTGTGTCCAATGACATTACATTGTCTTATCATTGGATAGTTTTATTGCCATTAAAGTAGAAAACAAAAAAACATGATCATGTAAAGCAAAAAAGAGGATTCGCTTTATTCTAGCTAGGGTGTTTTAGTGTTTGCATACCTCTATCGGCATCAGGGACCTTGGGATAACTCTGCAAGATGAAAACAAATTCAAGAACTGGAAGTCAGGAACAATATCCAAACAACACCGTTTCATAGAGAATGATGCGTTTTGAAAGCTCAATGAGTTTCAAGGAAGCAATTTGGTTGACCCCAGGTAAGGTCATTTGACAACCTGAACAGGCCTTCAATCTCGTAAAACCTACTCCTACATAACACTACTTTCTACAGGGGTAGCAAGGTCTTTTTACGAGCCAAAATTTCCATTGCTTTCCTGTTCATGAAAAGGAAAAGGGCTCCAATCACTGCCTTAAAGTTTGCATACTTTTCCACCAACCTTTTCAGTCTCTTTCTTTCTAACAGGAAGACATGGTAAAATTACACTGACATCGCTAGGACCAAAACGGATCCACTTCATCCTACTCATGATCAAGGCTGCTCAAAAGGCTTCCCAAACATTAGTTAAACACTCGCTTTTATTGAATAGAACTCTAGACATGGTCATAATAAGCATAAACCAATGATAATAAATTCAGAACCACGTCCAAAGTTACTGGCTACAAAATTAATGTGTTCGAAACACAACTTTTTGATTCAAAAGAAGAGATTGTTAAGTTCCGACAAGCATTTGATCCCATGATGTCTGGCTTTGAGTAGGTTCGAGAAATGGGAATTCCAATTCATAGGAAATTAGGAAGTCTGCATGGCTCAAGAGGGAAAAACTAACAGTAATAAATAAATAAGCAAAAGAATGTCTGCGTCCCCATTTCAATGCACCAAAGGGGAAGGTAACTATTATAAAGAGAAAAAATGATGCAGACTTCTTTTTATCAATAGGGGGGGGAGAGAGAGAGAAGGACCAACCCTAGAACATGGCGCCCACCATCATGAACCGCCTGAGAAACAAGGCCCATTAACCCCACGCTCCCACCTCCATAGACCAGATCGATTCTTCTCTCGACCTTCAAGACTCATAGAAAACCAAACCCAGTTAACACGTGTCACAAATAACAATCATCAACACCACAAGATATTCATTAGTATGATTCAATAAACTAACCACGGAATTCATTAAATGACAATAATAATCATAAGCTTCTGGTGGAGCAAATAAAAACTCTAAAAACCAGGGAGTGAAAAAAAATATATTCGCAGCGAACCCCATAAACAAAAATCATGGAGGTTGAGTTTGTGAAGTAGTGCCCAAAGGAAACACGCTTAAAAGAGTCATGATATCAAGGCAGCACGTTTGGTTCCCCAGGGGATTAACCAAAGACTATCCATCTTGTTTTTATTTTCATTTTAATATTTTCATTTTCTTGAAATTAAATTTACAAAACCACAGAAAAAGGAGATCATGCAAGAAGGCTGCTCAACTGACAGGCAGGTTACAGCTAACAGGCTATCATGCCAAACATAAACCCTAAATCTTCCCTCCCCAGCTAATTTCTCTAACAATCATAAGCTAGCCCACGTTGAATGCTTGTATCGTGGCAACTTGCAGACACACCACCACCACTCCCTCACCCATTTGAGGAAGGGGGGGAAACAAAGAAAGAATATTTGCGGAAACACAGAGAAAAATCATTCAGGCTTATGGAATGAATAAATATACAAACGTTTTTCAAAAAAGAAAAGGAAGACTATGAAAATTTTGAAGAATCTAAAAAGAGGGTGTCTTGTTGCACTAAAAGCCAAAACCAAGACCATGAAGAAAGAGAGTAACTTTAACCAAATTGAGCGTTGAATGAAAGATTAACATTGAAATATTGTTATGTATTCACCTAACAGATATAAGAACAGTTTTAGAATCTCTCCTTCAATGAGCAAAGTTGAATTTCCAAGAGCCAGAAAGAGATAAGGGCGGAAAAAGAACATAAAAAAGAGGTGCAAAAGAAGAAGAAATCGGTCCAAGTTGAGGTCGGTGTAAAGAAAAGCTATTCGAAAGATATGTTGAACATGCGAAAAGATTCAGGAGAAATCCATTGTTTCTGTGAGCTGATATGAAGTGTATATAAATACAATTACCAGTTCCTTGGCCAACTCAACAGCAGCTTCCTGGTAGCTGGCTTTCTTGCCTGAACTACTCCCACAAAACACGCAAATCCTCTTAAACTTGGATTCAGTATCCTCCATCTCTCTCTCTCTCTCGCTCTCTCTCTCTCTCTCTCTCTCTCTCTCTCTGAACTCTGGCTTTCTTAGTTTTCTCTCTCTCAATGATGGTTTGTTTGGAGAACGAGAGGGTTGAGAACGAGATCAAAGTGAACATTTGTTTAAATATAGAAAATTCCTCCCGAACTCACGTTAACCCTTTGCCGTGTTATTGGTAGGTATTTTTTTTTTATATATTTTTTCTCTTGGAGAAGAGGGAGAATTTTGTACTTGTAAGGGTTTATTTATTTGTTTGGCGAAATTTACGACTTCTATACCCTCTTCTTTCTTAATTTTCATCTTGCTGTCTTTTTTTTAGATTATGACGATTCATATTTCAATTGCAGTTATTAATTTAAATTCAATGATATAGATTAGGTAAAAAAAAATTATTATTACCTGTATATTTACTGAGTTTAATTTAATAATTTGGATCTCATAAAATTATTATTATATTTATAAAAAATATGAGAGGATACAAAAAATATGAATTGTCAAGAGTTTTTGAGTTATATAATAAGGTATGAACAAATTATATTGGTTGGGAGTTCAATATATCTATCTATATTCTAAACTTCCATTCATGTTAAAAATGAAATTTAATAAAAATAACATTTCTTTTTGACAAATTAGTAAGAAGAAAAATGATAAAATATCAAATGTTTAATTTTATCGGGTTAAGGGGTGCAGTGAAAAATTATCAAATAAAACTAATTTCTCTAAATATAGTGTTAATTTAAAAATATGATTGAAATTGTTTTTTAAATTGATTTTCATTCAAAAATACATTAAAATAATTTTTTATCCCCACTTTAACTTTATCATCTATAAAAATACATTGAAAAAACCTGTATCTATAACTTTTTTTATAAAATATAAAAGTACTTCACCGAAGCAAAGAATGGATGACATAACTAGTGAAATATAAAATAAACAAAAATAAGCATTAAATAAAACAAAACACCATATCTACTGTCACATATAATAATAATAATAATAATAATAATAATAATAATAATAATAATAATAATAGAAACCATAATCGATAAATAAACAATTTTCTGGAATAAAAAATCATTTGTTGACAAAAAAAAACTCTAATGTGAGAAATCAGGATTGGGTTTCTTTATAAAATTTATTAATATTAACAAAATATTACATGATGTAGTTAAATTATTGTAGTCATACCCATAAAATACCATATATATATATTATCCCTTAAACAACTTATTTTTTTCTTTAGTTTTTTTTTTAAATTCATTCTTTAATATTATATTTTTTTGAGGATTTTTTTTTTGGGTTATATTCAGATCTCATGCATTTTTTTATTTATTTTAACCCCCAATTATATACATGTTAAAAGTGAGGCTTCGCGATTCTTTTTTTATTTGTTGTCTATAAATTTTTCATGATCTCATTATCTAAATTATAGATTTAATAAGTTAATCTAAAATGATTTATGTTGTTGTTGTTTTTTTATATAAAAAAAATTGATTTATTTTTTAACATTGAATTGATTGAAAATTGAACTTCAAATTTTAATATTGATTTTTTATTGGATTAACCTGATCTCTTGACTCAGTTCATGGTTTGACAAGTTAACCTTAGTTAACTTTTTTTTATCCTTTTTATTTTTTTTAATTGACCTTCATGATATTTTTAATTTTCTTTTCATAAGATTATTTGATATCAAGAATTTGGTCACATGTTTAGGAGGCTGATTAGAGTAGCTCAATTTATACTGTGTTATTTTTTCCACCATCTAACAACTCAATCTTATTTTATTTTAACTTTAATTTTCAATATCAAGTTGTTTAGAGATTGGACCTCGTATTGTTTTTTGATTTGCTTTACATGGAATTTTACTGTCTCATAAATTTATTTATTTTTCTCTATTTTAACCTTTAAATTTGAATATATTTTAAGTTGAGACTTATAATTTTATTTATTCATTTCATGAAATTATCTTGATTTCATAATATAGATAACAGGTTTAACATGATATCCTAGGTTTATATGAAATTTTATCAGTCTCGTAAATTTATTTATTCTTTTCCATTTCAACCTTTAACTTTGAATATATTAGAAGTGGAGATTCACAATTTTATTTATTTATTTCATGAAATTATCCAGGATCTTATAATATAGATAGTGAGTTTAACATGTTATATTAGGTTGATTTTGAGTTTTTTCTATTTTTTTTGTTGTATTATTCAATATTGAGTTTATTAAAAATTCAATTTCATAATTCTTTTTATTTGAAAATTCATTTGTAATATACGGTAAACCAAAAAAATACCACTAGCACACATGAGCAATTAGTTTCTCTTGTTTCTTAAAATGACTTTAATATTTTCAGCAACCTCGTAAAATGTACAAGTTCATTTATTTTACGAGTTTAATCGAGTTTATTGGATCAATTCATGATTTCAATATTTTTTAATTTTTATTCTAATTTTAAAAGGTGTATGATTTTAACAAATTTGATGGCGGTCACCACGTAAATAAATGGTTAATTTCCACGTGGAAAGGAAAAAGTTTGTGAATACAATCCTCATTGAATGAACCATCCACGTGATTGCGAGTCAACTTCTTACACGACAAGTGGCTTAAGTCTAAAAACAATGTCCACAGACAGTTTTATTATATTTGTCTCTACTCCATGTAAACGCAAAATGATTTCAAAGAATTACAAACAAATCTTTCTTTGATATCTCGATGCAACGCCAGCTTCGGAATAGATATTTTATTCTTTGCCATTTATTTTCTCTTAAATCGTGGCCCCACCTCCGCTGTATTAAACATACACAAGAAATGCAAAACCTTCGGTTGAATATTTTAACTTGTAATAATTACATTAATATTTCCACGACATCCTTAAAGTTGTTTGCTTGACATAAAAATTCAATCTTTTACCTTCTTTTACGCCAAACATTACAGCGCAAAAAGGCCTTTGAACATTCTTCTTAAGCTTTCGTCGTTTTATAGTCATTTTAAAAATATTTTTGAAAAAAATTAATTATTTTTTTATTTTTTAATTTGAATTAAATATTTTTGATGTTCTTAGATCATTTTCATATAATAATAATGTCTAAAATATTATTATTATTTAAAAAAATATTATTTTCATATATTTAAAAAAAAATATTTTCAAAAACCATTTCAATTATATTTCTAAACACACTCACAAAGCATGTTGCTCACGTGTGAACTCCAGTTTTCGGGGTTCGCCTCCTGCTTGAAAGCTTGCAAAATAAAATAAACAGGGGCAAGTGGATGGCATATTTGATCCTTGATTGTTATTGTATTACATAAAAAAATAGCAAAATAAACCACTGGGCCTTAAAATTGCTCTCAGCATCGATAAAAGGATTTCTTGTTATCCTTTCAAGTCGGCTTTGAGCAATGTGTTCAGAATCAGAAAAAATATAAAAAAAACATAACCATTACCACCCTAGAAGGGTACCAATAAGATTCGTTTACAGAAAAAAAAATGATCTTAACTGATTTATAAATAAACTATTTTCTTTTTTTTAAAAAAAAAAACAGTAACTATCTAGAATTAAGATCACGTATAGATGTGGATTTGATAACTCTGTTTAAAAATAATAAGTAGAGTTGTCTTATCAGACATTTTTAGACCCGACACTTGACTAAATTTAAAAACTTTAGATGTGGTAGTCTTACCAAACTGACGCATGATTGAGTTTACCGCTTGATTCTGACTAAGATTTATTTGAATTATTCAGCCAGCCCCCTGGTTTTTCCCAACAAGAATCAGGTAAAAAGCGAGGATGAGATGTTCTTTCTATCACGTTTTGGATCTTGATGTTTCACTTAATGTCTGTTTGTGAGTGTGATTGAGGAAGCTTTTCAAAGTGTTTTTCGTGTCGAAATATATTAAAATGATATTTTTTTATTTTTTTAAAATCATTTTTGACATCAGCACATCAAAATGATCTATAAACACCAAACCATATTCATTTAAAATAAAAATAATAATAATCAAATTTCGACAAAACACCGATTGAAACGCATAGCCAAACGGGCTCTTATAATCCATCCCCATGTGAAGGATCCAGTTTCTAAAATATCAAAAAAATAACATGCCAAGAGTTTCTTCAATATCTTTATCGATGATTTATTTTCAAGAATTAATTTACAGTAAACAAGGGAGTTAATTTGATGAATTTTAAATTACTTCACGAGTAATTAATATCAATAGTAATTTATTGCTTTCTAATTTGAAGAGAGAAACATCTACAAGCGTGAAAATAAACAATAGACTTAATTTCTCGGAGCTTATTTACAAATTCATAGGTTAATTAAAGTCTCTAAGATTGATCCACCAGCAGTTTCCCAATAATATGGCTTGCACTTCGTCCTCACCTTCTATTCTCACATTTCAAGAGAATAAAATCCACGAAACAAAGAGGTGAATATTGATAATAGGGTGGTTGTTTTTAGATTATTTTCTTTATTTTATAAAATTTATTTTTAATATTAATATATTAGAATATTAATTTAATTTTTTTTATAAAAAATATAGAAACAAAGTGGTATGCAAATCTAATCACTCTCGCACGGGGGCGAGGCGTCTTAAGAGAGCGAAATGAAGGTGACAAATGTAACTGCGGGGGCGATTACAGGCTCAGGACTGCAGAGGAAAACGCAAATGAATGCTTCTTGGGGGCAGATATAGGTTTTTCTTCGCGTGGCATTATAATCATTACCCTTTTGCTTGAATTATGCATTTTGATTGATTGACGTGCTCTTTTTTGAAGGAAATATGATCAGTAGCAGAGAGAGGGTGCTCCATGCTAGGGCAAGCAATCAGAAGATTTGCACGTCTGTGATTCTTGTTTCTTGAATGGTCTCTGCAACACCTGATTATTTATGTTTTTTCCCCGGATACTATTCCATTTTTCTTGTTTTTTTTTTCCTTTTCAGCTGATAATACTGTTCCATTTCGATGCAGAAAGTTGTTTTGCTTTTTCTAATGTGCAGTCTCAGGTCCGTTTAGAAAAACAACTTAAAAATCTTAAGACCAATGATCAAAAGTTTTCAAAATTAATTTAAAAATTGCTAAATAAACAATTTTTATATTTCTTTTTGTTAACATTTTAGAGCAGAAATTGCAAATGATATCGCAGCCTTTATTATTATAATATTGCTTACAAAACTACAAAATTCAAGTTACGAGGAAGCCATTTGACGTGGTGCAAGTAAATACAAAATGTATCAACTTTTGGTTTTTATTTTATTTCAAGATAATATGATTATTTTATCATTTTATATTAGTATAAAAAACAAAAACACCCTTTTGCAATCAACTATTCGTTGTCTACTGGAGAGTAAAAAAATAGTTTTATTGTGCAAAAGTACCCCAAAAAAACTTAAATACCCCTGAACAATAAAAAAATATCAATTGGTTTCATGAAAAAATCTAAAATGCCTCCCGAGTTCAAGAGTTTAATTTTTATGCATTAAAAGACAAAACAAGGATCATAGTATTATAATCCGCAGTGATATGTGTCCTATAAAATTAGTCTTTGTATATCACACTATATGTTTTTTTCATCAAATTCCTTGAAAATAAATAATTTCAAATATAAAATACCAATCACAAGAATAATTTTTTTATAAAATTATCAAGCGCTTTTTCATAATTTATCTGCAAGGTTACAAACTTCGGGGACTATAACGTATGATTAAACCATGTGCACCTGAGTAAGCGTATCATTTTCCACTGCTATATTGTCTCTAAAATTAAGAAGAAAACAAGACAAAGACCCTCTAAAACAACATTAATTGCGGCGGTGGTTCTCAAACATAACATGACCCCCCCGTCAAGAAGTATTTCGAGAAGTGAAAAAACAAGAGATGGTTACTGTAATTTTAAGGGCGCGTGTTTTTCAATGTGCTGAGCCTGCAGTTGTTTAATCCCTCACGTGTTACTGTGATGAATTTTTTTTTTCATTTTAGTTCTGTTTTTAGAATGAAAACCAATTAGTTTTGATTTCTATTAAAAGATGAGATTAGAAAAAAAATAAGCATTAAATACGGGTGGTGTGCTATAAGTTTCATAAGATATTCACTTTGGTCCTTGAATTTTAAAAATCATGTAAATTATATAATTCCGGTGACAGTATTCTTTTTGTTCATTTTTATATAAAAGTTTATTTTTATTATTTTTTAATTTTTAATACTTAGAGAACAAAGAAAAATCACTAAATTCTCAAGATAGAGAAAGAAAAGTGTTATTGATATTGATTTAGACCATTAAAATAAATGATATTTATGTTAAATTATTATTTTTTCTTATGAGAAGAGTACATATCTTGATTTATACTTATTTTTTAGTTTTTAAAATTTTAATTTCAGATATATTAATTATTATTTTTTATTAACACACATTCTTATTGATTTATTTCTTTTTATATATAAACCTTTTAATTTACAAATTCTTTGAAAAAACTCTTATATATATATATTATTTTACCTCGAGTGTTTGTCAAAATCAGAAGAAAAGACAACACGAGGGCTCTCGTTCTGGTGCATCGTCCCTGGGGCAAAACGAAAGATTGAGTTCCTTGTTCGTTTGCTTCTAATTAGATTCTTGTGGTTTTCTTATGGCATAAGATGCAACCGAGATTTTCATCTGAAGATGATGAGTACACGTGTGAAGTTCTCACTTTACTTTTCTTATCTTTCATGTCTCCATTAATATTTTCGAAAAATACAAGCGCAAGATAACATTCTATACTTAATAATTTCTCACATCTCACCAACATTCCTCGTTCAAGCCCGATCGAGTCCAGTCAATCACGGCTGTGCAGGTGCTACTATTTTTATTAAAAATAATAAATTTAATAATCATGTAAGTTTTTAATAGTCATCAAAATTCAAACCTAAAACCACACGGAAAGTAAACATCTCATCCAAAGCTCTTTTTCTAGATTATCTATTAAATAATTTTATTATAAAGTTTTTTGTTCGCTAGATGCATGGCGCTAGAGATATCTCAATAAAATCATGTGATACATGTTTTTTTTATAAGATCTACCGAAGCGACACATCTCGTAAGCAAAAACACTAGTACATGATATAGAAACAAAAATGTTACCTAACTAATTACATGCTTAATAAATAAATCAATAACATGTAAAGCTGAAATTAAGAATTAGCCAAGTTATTAATGAAATTACTAAAATTATTCTTTTGCCAATAAATGAAGAAAAACGTGCCTGAATTTCTCGACTATGGAGCTGGTTCCTGAATGCTGCTCTTCTTTGTTATCACCGGAAGCAGCTGGGATTTTATTGATGTGATGAGCAACTCCGACCATTGAATACAAAGGATCATGTCCAGGGCCTGAGCTTTTATGTGGCCTATTCTATTTACTAGCTTTATTGCCGACACTGGCCTTCAAGGACTGCCACGTTTGATCCTTGATTAAAAGTACCAATGACGTGGATAAATCTTTATCGTTTGATTGTATGAAAGCATTTAAATGGGGGAAACGTGAAAAATAAAAATACGTGGGGCCCGAAGTGAAGTGGACACACGTGCGACCGGCCGCCGGCAAAAGAATCGACGTGACCAGAGAGGGCCACCAGAGAATGCGTGCGAGTGTTGTCATTTTACGATCCTCTTTTATGTATCTAATTTTAGTTTTTAACGAGATTGAGCAGTGATTTTTTGGATATTGCTGTAGTATTTTTTTAAAAAAGTGTTTTTTATTTAAGATATATAAAAATAATATATACTTTCTTTTATTAAAATTACTTTTAACAGTAAAATAATAAAGAAAATTATTTTAAATAAATAACTCTGTTTTTTGTAAAAATAAAAATATAACAGTAATGATAAACGGTGAGCAAAGTTTTAGTTTTCTTTTCCTCTGTAGCAGCAGAAGCAGCAGACACATCATAAACAGAAAAATCCTGTCTGAAACTATTTATTATTGTTTTTGTGTCAGTGTCATTGTGTTGTGTCTGTCAATTTCTCATATCGTTTTTTTTTATGGATGATGTTCTCGAGATCTTCAAGATCTTGGAACCTGACAGCTCCATCTTGACGGTTTAGGCAGTTTAAGTTGGAGCACTTCTCTCTCTCTTTACTTGCCACATCAGAATTATGAACTTAAGTGCCGTTTGCATCCCACTGGTTTTTGTCAAAATTTGATTTTTATTTTATTTTAAAAATAAGCGGTTTAATATTTTTAGATTATTTTGATGTGCTAATTTCAAAAATAATTTTTAAAAATAAAAAAACATCATTTTAATATATTTCAGTACAATAAATACTTTAAAAAACTACCGCAATCTCACTCACAGACGGTCTTTAAGACTCTTCTTCGTGCAGAAACAATAAAAGCTGTAATTTGTTAGATTTTAATTTTTAAATATTTAAAATGTTATGATTTTAATTTAATAATCCATTAAAGATAGTTACTATTTCATTTTAAAATTTATTATATAAATACTTAGTGAATATCTTTATTTTTTTACTCGATTTAACTTCATGTATACAAGCTCATTGTTATCTTTTATTGCTTATTATTTCATTTCAAAATTTATTATATAAATACTTTCTGAATATCTTTTTTTTTAATGTGGGATAAAAAGCTCTATTTATATTTTTTTATACACAAAAACAAGTTATATTTTCTAAGATTAAAGCTTTTGAAATATTCTTACAACACTGTTGATGACCTAGATAAAAACAAAGTAATTACTATATTATAAACTCTTGCATTTAAAGATAACTTGGCTTAAATACTTTTTTTTACGTAGGCATTAAAATATCTTCAATGCGGCACCTTATACTATATCAAGTTTAATATATTTCATTCATCAAATCTAATAAATCCAACAAGGTTTACTACACTCATCACTTCCATATTTTTTCTTAATTACTATTTTGCCATAAAATACAGGAGATTCGGTTAACCCGTCTTTAAAGAGTTGAATGGATGAAATGGGTGTCGGAAATTCTGCAGGGGCTTTGAATTTCTAGTCGATAAGTGCAATCCACCCATTTTGACAAAATGATTTTCACATGGATTACTTATTTTGTATATAATTATTGAAGTTTTAAAGAGTTTTTCAATTTACTAAATCAAATATAATTTCAGATCGAATTATTAGAATAGACTGAAATCTTAACAAAAGATTCTATATAATTTATTATATACAGGATGAAGATTTTATAGTGACTTGAGGTTGGGAAGGCAATCTATAATTAACTATCTGAGATTTTGTTTTCATTGTTGTTTTTGAATATATTTTTATGACCTTTAATTTAATTAGGTTCTACTAATTAAATATTTTTCCTGTATTTAAATAATTTTATAGGCTAATTTTTAGATTGAAAATAATATTCAAACTTATTTTCAATGTTTAGAACTCTCTAATCTTAGTATGCACGTCACTTCTATATCTTCAATCAATATATTAAAACATCATACTTTTGCTGATTATAAATCTAGTAAAGTGCTAAAAAGCAAACAATCAAAAATTAAGTTCCAAATCTATGTTGTTCATTTTGACTTAATCAATAACTCGATCATTAATTTATGAGCTAAGAGAGGGTTGATGTCTTATGTCAATACATTTTTCAAAAGTGGAGCTCTATCTCCATTGCCACACGAGCTTATTAAGATTAATAAGGATAAATTAAAAAATATACCAACTCGTTTTATAATAATCAAGAATTCTAGTTGATTCTCGTATGTCTTGGATAATAGGTTGATTATACAAAGGATAGTATATTTTGTGTTTGGATGCTAAGAGTCTATCTAACTAATGTAAGCATTTGTTATTGATTTTAAAGGACCATGTGGATCTAAAATAGTTATTGATTTGGGACATTAGCTTGGTTATAAGGTTAATCCTTATTTTTAGTACAAATGTTAAACCTCAAAGTATATTCATAGTTAATTAGGTCCCCCCACCCCCCCTCTTTTTTTCTTTTTTTTTTTATCTTTTCAAGATGGACTTGAAAGATATACCACTCATATTTATTGGGCCTTGGTCAATCATGTTGACCGAACCTCAGTCGAGTTAGAACAAGATAGAGAAGTGATCCAAGTAATTCTTTAGAGAAGTTATTTAACCCAAGTCAACTCAGAACAATACAGAGAAGTGATTTGAATGATTTTTGAGAGAAGTTATTTGTTTTCTTATTTAGTTTAGGACAACATTTATCTTGTGATGTTTTTCTTGTTTAGTTTAGGAATCATTAATTTTATTTTATTTTTCTTATTTAGCTTAGGCTTAGGACATTGTATTTTATGAGACAGCTTGAAAAGAAATATCCAATAATATAATTTAAAATTATGATTTTTATGTGGTGACCTAATCTGTTAGAGTTCGGTGCTGCTTGTACTTGCTATTTTTCTTATGTTATTTTTATCTGTGTCAATTGGTTTCAAAGCTCTACATTAGTTGATATTAGATTCCAATAATTCCTAGTGGTTTTTATTAAAAACATTGAGAACTTATATAAGATCTCAATAATTTCTAATGGTAATATGTTGTGCTTTTGAATAATCATTACTGGAAGAGTTCGTCGTAGAATGAGGTGTGCTCATAAATGAGGGGGTAAAAAGGTTATCTCTCGAGAAATAGACATAAAAAATATTAATTAATTGATGTTTTTTATGCAAAGTTTAACATAAAAAAATTATCATTATATATTTGAAACAATTTTTTTTTTTGAAGAGCCTTGATTGAATATCCACGAGATCAAGGCAAAAACAATATAAACTCGTGGATGAGTTTCTTCCACCATGGAGAGACATATGGGAAATGACTTGTTTCTTTAATTGTTTTTATTCATATTTGGTTCAAGATTATATATATTTTTATGGTGTTTTTATCATTATTTTTATTTATTTCTGGAATCATTCAATTTATGAATTTTTCTTATTTAGTTATGGCCTAGGATGTGTATAAATAGGGTTGTTTAGTTTGTATTTCAAGAGACTACTGAAGATAATTTTTCAATAATATAATTTCATATCGGGGGTTTTATGTGGTAACCTTATTTGGAAGAATTCTCTATTGTTTGTGTTTGCTATCTTTATTCTTTTTTTTATTATTATTATTATCATTATCATCGTTATCTAGAGAGAGAGATAGGGAGATAAAGCCCCTTTAAACATAATAGTGCTTATAGATTAATACTTTTATAAACAAAAATAAATATACAACCACACAAAATAGCAATAAAACATACATATAATCACATTGTTTTAATAAAATAAAAGCATAAATTTTGTAATTAGGCATTCACAACTAAAACTTTACATCAAGTTCAAACAATTACTTGTTTAATAATCTTCTTGTAACTTATCTCCTCATTTTATCTGTGAGTTATTGACTCTAACCTTATCACACCTTAAAGAATAAATCTTTAAAGATTCATATCTCTATTATTTCCAAGCAACGATATTGGTCACAATTTTGAAATATCCACAATACATTTAAAAATTAAAAATGCATTAAAAAATACACACAAAAAACATTCAAAATTAACCCTTAAGAGTTATAAGAATCAATCTAAATCTAAAATCTAAATGTCGGTGTATAATCTTAGCGTCTGTTTATGAGTATAATTGAATTTTTCATTTAAAAAATATATCAAAATAATATATATATATATATATTTATTTTAAAAAAATAATTTTGACTTTAAAATATTTAAAAACATTAATTAAAAAATAAAAATAATTTTTTATTTCAAAAAATACTTTTAATATACATTTAGGGGGTGTTTAGCACCGAGTTTCAAAATCTTTTTAAAAAAAATGAAAATTGAAAATTTTAAATTAAATTTTTTTATTGTTTTTAGATTATTTTGATGTGCTAATATGAACAATATTTTTTTAAAATAAAACAATATTATTTTAATGTATTTCTAAACCAAAAATATTTTCAAAAGTAACTCCCCAAATAGACACTTATCTTGTCTTTGGTGTAGGTTTTTTCTGATCTCTTTCTTTTCCCTGATCTTTAAAAACACATCCAAAACTAAAACTATGTTGAGTGTTGATATTAATATTTCAGCCTGCGGCTAAATTACCCAAGACGAACAGATGGGCCTCGGTGCTAAAACATCGGCTCAAAACAAGGCCTGAGAGGCCATGAATGGGCTGCGATCCAACACGAAACCTAAAACCCTGCTACCCCTCAGGAGGTTATCTCAGCTCATTGGAGCAACGTCTGTAGTTCGCAAGGCAGCCAACCGACACTCACGTGCAGAGTCCCTTTCGCTTTCTATTATAAGAGAGTTGGGCCCCACTTTCCTTGACTTTGATTGGAGGACTTCAGTATCCGATAGACGGCAGCTATTCTCAAGCCATTTATCTGGGTACCAGTATCTTCCACTTCTAGGTTAGGTAGGTGCATGTTTTCAATAAAGAAAAAAAATAAAAATATCATTTTAATATATTTTTAAATAAAAATTAATTTTAAAAACAATTATAACCACAATCTTATTTATATAGTCATAAAGCAACAATGAATTAGCATGAATAAAAAAGAGTTTTGTTGAACTTTTATTTGACTAAATGGTAATTTTCCTGATAAGAGTTAGACAAGTGCTGAGATGAACGTCATATAGCAAGAAAGTGTATTGAAATCGCAAGGTTAAGATAATAAATTAAATTAAGAAAATGAAATGATTTTCTCAAAAAAAGATAAAATTAAAAATAAATAAGATATTAATAAATTATTAAGAGCTTGGAGACGAGAGACCATTTAAAAAAACCATCTCTTTTGATTAAGAGAATATTTGAAATTATGGTTGTATTATGTTTTTGAAAAAAAAAATTAGCTTTAATTTTTAAATTGTTTTAATGAGTTAATGTAAAAATAAATTTCAATAATTTGATGATTATGGAAATGTAGGTCGATTCAATTTAAAAAATTAACTATTATTTTCTTCTTATTTTTGTTAACAAATAATATGTTTAGCTTAGCCTTTAACAGTGATCTTTTCTCTAATATTAATTAATTTTTTTATTTCCTTTTTGTTTTATTGTTCTTCGTTTATGATATTCACATTTTCATATTTCTTCCCCTATTTATACCCCCATTTCAGTTATGCGCCCGCCGCAAGTTAAGAGTTGAAGAGAAAAAATAAAAATGAATGAAGATGAGGAAATAGAACATTATAATATATACTATTTATTTTTCATCCACAATATTTTTCGATGGCATTATTCTATGCCTAAATTGAGATATAATATGTTCAGTTTGGGGAAAATTAAAATATACAGTTTTGAGAAATCTCTTTACCAACCTAAATCTTGATTTTCAAATTCATTTTTATCCTTCTACTTTCTCTTCTCAGCCTTCAAATTTTCTATAATGTTTTAAAAAATTAATTTTGATCCAAAATTATTTATTTTTATATTTTTCAGTTCACGGGTTTGAAATATGAGAGAGAAAGTTACTAAATTATTATTTTTAATGTTATAAGAGTGTTGTTTGGGTGTTTTTAGAAACATAAAAACAAAAAATGAGTTTTTGATCCAAGAACATCGACCCATGATTTTTAAACCACCATTGATGGCTAAAATCTAGGTAAAAAGATGATAACACATCGTCTGTGTAGAAAATCGATGCATTGTCTATATTCTTCTTATTTTAAAAAAGAAAAGCGAGGAAGACATGTCGTCCACCCATTACATAAAAAAGAGCCAAGGCGTATGGATGTGAGTTTTTTTAAGGCACATGTGCTTTGGACTACTTGATTTTTATATTGTTTTTGTCCTTTATTTTTTTTTCATTTCAATTACATCTTTTATTTTTTTTTCAAAAAATAATTTTTCTTCTATTTTTTTGTTGTATATCTAGCTTAAAACATGTTTTTAAGAAGAAGAAAAAAACTATTAAACACAATAAAATTCATAACTCGAGTCATCAATTTGATAAATTCATAACTCAGGTCACCAATTTGATAAATTAAATCATGAAACCCAAGCAAATCTGATTTTTTTATTGTCTCTATTTGTTTATAAGAGTAAAAAATATTTTTTTATCATATATTTAGGTAAAAAATAAATTTTAAAAAACAAAATGTTTTAATTTAATGAAGTTCATGACTCAAGTGGTGAATTTGGCAAGTTAAGCCACGAAATAAAATCCGATCCAATACATCATTGTCTTAATTTTTTAATTGTTTTTTGAATTGATCTATGTTGTATGTTTGGTTTTAGTTTTTATAGGATTAATTGGTTTTGGCTAAATTTTTAAAGAGTTATAATAGTATTAAAAATTAGGTCGCAAGTCTAATAGGTTGATCATAATGACCCTGAATAAATAAACTCATCACCAAGTCAAGATTTTTTTGAATACATGTTCTTGGATTTGCTTTAGTCATGTAATTTTTTTAATAAAAAATTACAAATATTATAGAATTCTAAATAATAAATATTAATTCTTTTTTATTACAACCCAAGGGATCCACACAAGGTAAAGTGGTAACTACTAAATTACTACTTAATTAGAAGGGTGCATTACAACTATTCAAAATTTTAGGATAATTCGAGGATTCTATTTCATCAATGTAAAAGATTGTTAGCTTAGAAATGTGATGATTAATCTTGAAAGTATTGTCATAAAGGCACGCCTTAGACAAATTTGTATATTATATAAGTCAATTTTCTTGAGCGAGGAGATGCATATAGTTACAAGTCAAAATTATTGTATTCTCATGAATACAATTTTTTTTTACTTCCAAACACAACCAAGTTAGGTTGAGTTACCTCTTTGACATTGCAATTCACTATTAAAAAAAACTATTCTTAGATTTAAGATTTTTTATTTGTGTTGCACGATACAATGATTTAAATGACTTTTAAAATCAAATTTTATTGGCTTCGCATGCAAGTACTCTCTCTCTCTCGTAATCTCATTATACATTTTTGTAGTCTTTTGGATAAATCTTTTAGAAACATCGCATTCTAAGATAATATTTGATATGTCTTCTTGTTTTTATCATAGTGGCGTAAAATACACATCTAACAAGTTGTGGTTGGGCTCTAGTGATACCTTTTCTCTTTTCTTTTCTCTCTCATTTTCTTGAAAAATGCAATGAGTATTGCAAAAGAATAAGAGAAGTTTGATCATTTGCTCATTGGATTTAATTAAGTCCTCATTTTTTTATTGCAATATACTTGATCATTAATCCTTTACTAATTTTTGTTTTCAATTCTATCCGTTGATATTTGATTTTTATATCAAGTTTAATCCTTATTTTTCTATTGTAATTTATTTTTTCTTATGATTTTCTTAATTGATTTTTTTTGTTCTATCCCTTATAATTTTTATTCATTTTCTTTTTATGTCAACTTTGATCCTTATTATTTTCAAATCTATTTTTTTCTTTTGATTTATGTAACCTTTTCCTTAATTATATTTATTAGTTAGGAATTTGACATTTTTTTTTAGGTTTGTTTTTTTATTGTGCAATTTGATCTTGTGATCAGTGTCATGATTTTTGAATATTAGACTAAGTTGGTTTTGGTCTTTTTAGGTCCTTTTCAAAATTAGTTTTTTTTCCTTATGAATTTCATTTCTTAGCATTAAGATGGTTGGAAATTGACAATTGTTATTTTTTTTAACTTTATTCATTATTGGGCTATCACTATCTTATTTTTTTATTGGGTAGGTTCACAAGGGTTGACTTGGATTTTTTTTTGTGGTTTTTATTTTTTTAAAATACTTCCCTTCAATATGAGGTTTGTTTGAGAATTTAACTTGATAATTTTATTTGATTTTTTTCCATAAAATTATTCAGATCTCAAGACTAGGTTATAAATTTGACATGCTAGCTTAAATAGACTCAACTCATTTTTATAATTTTTATTTTTATTTTTCATTGAATATTCTATTTATTGAGAATTATAATTTTGTTATTTATGCAATTATTCCGTTCTCATTCTATTTTTACATGATTGACAAATAAGATCATGTCTACTTTTTAAGAATATTATATAAATATATTTTTATAATATTGACAAATGTTTTTCTTTGGCATTGAATCATCATTGACTTTTTTTTGTTACCAATATCTTATTTTCTAACTTTATTATTAAATTAATTAAGCATATTAAACTCAATGAAGCGAATGACTACAATTAAAAAAATTACATTTAAACAACAACCTTAAACTTAATTTTAAGAATTAGCAAAACTAAAATCTTATCTTTCTAGTACATTCTAGGAAAATAATACAAGTTAGAAAATATTAAGAAAACAGAACACATCATCGTGTTTCAAAATCCATATCCCATTTGAATTAATTAATATGTGTAAAAATTAACCTAAAGTCTTATAAAAATACAGTGATAAATGAAAGATAGTTAAAGTGGCAGGAGAGAGAAATAATGTGTTGTAAGAATCACACTAGTGCTCTATTTATTTTAACATATGTGGTACCAATAAAAAAGATTCCAAGACCACCAATAAATGATTAAAGTTTTGTTCAAAGTTAATTATGTTATTTTTTTAATGATTTTAAAAAGTACAGCTACAATTATCTGGTTAAAGTTTTTTAATCAATACCAAATTATTAGAGAGAACCCGAGTGTTGTTTGTTGCAAATACTACATGTGCGTCCATTTCCGTTCCAGTGGCACTCGGCTCCACTACGTGAAATGTTACGCTGTGTCTAACATGTACACGTGAGCTGCACATGTGCATATATACCCGGAAAATCGTATTTTGTGAGTCTAGGTAAGCGAGTAAAACCTTGGCTGTTTCAGATTTTTACAATAGATGCATGTCCTGACTCAAACTTGAGACCTGCTATACAGATCTTAATTCTTTTATCATCACGCCACGATATTTGGAGACGCAGGAAGAAGTACTTCAACACATTGGTTAGACTACGCACAAGTTTGTTTTTGAATTTATTTTTAAATGATTTTAATATGCTGATATAAAAAATATTTAAAAAATAAAATGTTATTTTGATATATTTTTTTATTTTTTTTAAAACAACTTCAACTCTAGTCTCAATCAGTTATATGTACATATTTGAGAGTGTGTTCGAGCTTATTTTTTAAAATATTTTTTTTATTCAGAAATATATTAAAAAAATTATTTAAAATATCAATATATCAAAATTATCTATAAATATTAAAAAAAATAATTTAAAATAATTTTTAATTTTTTAAAATATTTTTGATAAGCCTATTTAATGTTGCCTTCAATTTTCACTAAATTTTGGTTGGTGCTAATCTGTGAAAGGGATTTAGTAATACCAAAAAAAATAAAACAGACCGTTACTTCTCCACCCTCAATTTCTTTCAAATGATGTTAAATTGTCATGTACATATTTGACCAATTCAGCGCATGTATGTAGAAATCATACTCCAAAGCCAAAATTTCAAATGATGAGATAATAAATAATGCTGTTGATTATAAAAAGAGTTTTCAAGAGAACATTAGTAGAATATTTTTTATTTAGAAATATATTAAAATATTTTTTATTTTTTAAAAATCTATTTTTGTCATATATCAAGTCAAACTGATTTAAAAATATTAAAAAAATAATTAAAAATAAAAGACACTCAATTCTGTTTTTTTTTTTTTAAATAAACCTCGCATCAAACAGAATTTACTTGTGAAGTTGTGTAGAAGTAATTAATTAGCCAAAGTTGTAATCTAGTGGGCGGTGGTCTATGGGCGCAAGAGACAAGAACCCGATGGCATTCTTTGTTATTTCTGCACATGATATGATAAGGTTTCTTCCTCTGTACACAAACAACCACTCTAAGCAAACAACAAAACTTTCCACTCTCTTCTTGTCTTTACCGATCCCCACTCTAATTATAACCAAGAAGAAGAAGAAGAAGAAGAAGAAGAACACCCAACACTTCCATGGCTTCTTCTGGGTTTATTTTTCTCCTCTCTTTTCTCATCTTAATCTCATCATCTAAACCAACACCAGCAACAGCAACAGCAACAGCAACAATCACCATCCCTCTATCAGCTCCCAGCTCCACCAAGCTGAACATATCCTCAAAAAATCCATGGGGAGCACTCTATCACCTCGCTTCTCTATCTCTCTCAAGAGCC
>CM045907.1:13741534-13920992 GCA_025169955.1 Salix arbutifolia | reverse complement strand
TTTCTTTTCTTTCACACTCCCTTAAATTATCTCATCTCTTCTCATCTTGGCCAAGAAAGATTCTTGGCCAAGAAAGACCCCACCTTTTTCTTTTCTTTTTTATTCACGCTTGTTTTTCTATGCAAGTGGCAAGCCAAATATGGGATATTTGTTACCTCTTCTAATCAGTGCCATGATCATAATCTTCTTTTTTTTTTTAATAAAGAGTACAAAAAGATAACTGATCGATATAGCGTAGTGATTTTCTTTTCTGCTTGTAGAAGCTGTTCTTTTCTGATTGTGCAAGTGAGTTTCCATTCATCAAGCATTGATGAGTAAAGTTTTTCTGCCGATTACCAGATAAAACCTTTTTCTTGATTTTCCTCTTTCTTATTTGTCAAATATAAGGAGAATCTATATTCAATTTACCTCCATTGATGATCCCATAAGCAATAATAAAAAAAGGGGTCTAATCTAAAGGGATATTAAATAGATGCTTGGTGGGTCAGCAAAAAATGGAGCTCTGCCACTCACTGGGCGGAGAATGCTTTTCAACTCAATAATTTAAACCCATGACTGCTCCAAAGTCACAAACGACATGAGGACAAGTCCTTGGCAATTACCAGCAAGACTTGGAATTTGATATCATTCAAGTCCGGACAAGGACTCTAAGAATGAGATAAGAATATTCCGGGAGGAAAAAAAGAAATCAATCAGGTAATAAATTTGATATCTAAGCTGTGGTTCTTTATGGTATTATTGATGGTCATTACAGCACCGAATCTCCACCAGATTTCCATCTATATTTGGTTAGTTTGTTTCAGGTTACCTGTCTTCCCTGTCCGTGTTATAGGATCCGATCAAGGTTCATAAAATCACTTTTTTGATAAGATATAAAAAAATAATATAGAATCAGATAGTAAAATTGGATCATAAAATTACAAGTATATTTTTTTGATTATATATTGATAATTTGAGTTAATAAATTAAATTACATTAAAATTTGATAAAGAGAGTCAACAATATTATAATTAATTATTGATTTAAATAAATAAATAAAGATAATTATAAATCAAGAAATTAATAATAAAAAAACTCAAAATCAAAATTTTCAATATTGTCAAATTACTAAATGATTGTAAAAACACAAGAATCCGTGTTAACTTTTGGTTGTTCTCATTATAAAAAGTCATAATGAACTTCTTTTAGATTGTAAGGTAATAAGTCTAAATTAGTAATTAACTTGTTTAATGCCCCAAGAAAAATTTAAATTATAAATAATTTTTTAACATTAATTAAATAAATAAAATATGATAATAAAAATAAAGTCTCATTCTAAAATTCTTTCATGTAGTCTAAATTTTTAATTTTTACAAATTTCTAGTAGATTTCAGTCATGATTTCAAACATATAGTTCTCTCTCATATGAATAAATTACTGAGTTTATCATATATATTTGAAAATATTGAGATTTCTAGTTTCTCTCCTATCTAGAATAACAATAAAATTTTAATTGTAACTACAGATGTATCTAAAACAATATATAAATGTTTAGTTTGACAAATTTGACAAGATTCATCTAATGACTTTGACTATCTGAAATAATATGTTTTTGAACTTAATTGTTCATATCACAAATTTAATAAACTCGTAAAATCAGACTGATTTTACTGATTTTACAAGAATTAAATTCAATTTTACTACTTTTCAAGTTTAATTCAATTCAACGCGTAAATATAAATATATGTTGACTCTTAAAATCATAAATGAGATTGCGATTTTGATAAACTTGGATCCAATAAACAAATGTACAAGTCTCCACTGCTGCAGGGCAACTGGTAACATTGGTTGATTAATTTATAAAATGATTTAGCTGTTAAATTTCCGAAAACCTCTTGGGGGTGCTCATGATTTTTTATTTATTTTTAATTGAATCGGCGAGTGTCAGCTAGTGAAATGTGTGGCCTCTGTGACTCCAAGAAGACATTTTTTATATTATTATTACTCAAACGACACTGGGAGAAGATTTTTGTCTGTGTATTATTTCTGACACCCAAAATTAGTATCTTAATTTCACACATTATTCTTTGACGACTAACTTCAACATTTGCTTTTTCATCCATTGTTATGTTGATCTACAACTTTTCAATGTGATTTTTTGAAAGCAACCTTTCTATTAGAGTTTAATTTAGGAATTGATGAGAAAAACCCTTTATACTCTTTTAATTCCTTTCATTTTTCTCTTCTAATGGAAAAAAGAAGATTATGATTTTTTTTTTCAAATTTCGGTCTTCATTTTATTTATTGGGAATTGAGAATCAATTTTTTTTATTCTTCTTGTTTTATGGGTTATCAAATTCTCAATTATTTTTTGCTTTATTATCAAATAAAATTATGAAAGCCTTTTAAGAATATTGGAAAAATATTAAAACATTTGTCATACTTTTTTTGGAAGTCTATGCTTGAAAATTCTACTATTTAAGACATCTTCATTTTACTTTGAATTCATTTTCTTCTCTCTTTTTTTCCATGAAATTCATTTTCATTTCTTAAAGCCCCACTTGAAGAAAGAAACCTAGCAAGTTTTGATTTCTCCAATGCATATAGATATCCAAGTTTAGAACTTTTTGTTTTTAGGACATGATAAATGAGTAAAGTTAGGTACTTTGAATTCATAATCAATTTTTCTTCAATGGGTTGTCTTGGAAACCAAAAAAAGAATTGCAAATTGAAGAGAGAAATTTTGGGTTTTTAGATATTAGGGCATCTCCAATGGGAGTAGGCATTTTGGAGAGCTGAATCTTTAAAATGGATGTTTGAATAGTATATATATGGCTTTTTTGTTGATGTGTGCTTTAATAGTAAAAGCCATTTTGGAGAGCCATTTATTTTTATATTATTTTAAATATAGTGGAATTATTTTTTATGTAGTTTAATTATACAATTAATAAGAGTAAGTTATATAATTAAATAATTGTTGTTAAAAAACCCTCCAACAATATAATTATTAATTTTATATATAATTTTTTACTCTCTTGTTAAAGTATTTTTAAGTAAAAATAAAAATAAATATTTTTGATATAATTATATTATTTTCTAATATATATATATTACATTGATTATACAATTAATAGGAGTAAGTTATATAATTAAATAATTTTTTTTAAAAAACCCTCCAACAATATAATTATTAATTTTATATATAATTTTTACTCTCTTGTTAAGGTATTTGTAAATAAAAATAAATATTTTTAATATAATTATATTATTTTCTAATATATATATTACATTATATATATATATATATTATAATATATAAAAAAGGTGCCCCCAAGGTGGGGCCACCTTTTTTAGCTCTATGTCCCGAGCTGCTACAAATAGCATCTCGGGAAGGGGATGCCATTTTTACATGTGAAAATGGCATCCCCATTGCAGCATCAAAATGAAGAAAAAATAGACAAAGAATTATTATTTTATTTTTGCATGTGGGGATAGCATCCCCGCTGCAGATGCTCTTACCTTCTCAAAGAGAGGAAGAGTGAACCAAATACCATGGGGGTGTTTTTATAATGATATGAATTACTAAATATGAAGAAATAGGCACAAGAAGATTAAGAATAATGGGGAAAATGTTTGATTTATAAAAAGAATAAAAATACCTAGATGTAGAAAAGAACATGTGACCTCGAAAAGAGCTACAAAATGTTTTGTTAGTATAAAGTTGAGGAATTACACCTTTAATCACAAGAGCATGCTTTGATCATTTGAACATTTCAAGTATTTTGTCACTCATTGGGAAATTTGGTTCATTAAAAAGAAGGGGAAAAAAGAAGCTTAACTGACCCAAAAGAAAGCAAAACCAAATGGAAAAAGAAAACGATCACTTTGTTTTAACATTAATTACAAGCTTCAAATCATGTTAAATGCTTGCAAACTTAGCACCTACTTGTAAAAAATATCCTTTCCTAAAATTCTTTGCCAAGTGACAAAAGAGAAAAAAAAACATGTTTAATATAAAATGATTGATGAGCTACACTAAAAACACCACATACATTGAACAACCGCCTAGGCATGCATTAAATGAGAGGAGACTAAAAACAAAATTAGCCTAAAAAAATAAGAACCAAAATGCTTTTGGGGGACAAGACACAAACTTCAAACCTTTACAAAACATCAATGATCTTAACATTGATAGTTAAAATCTAGAAAAATAAATGAATAAAAAAAACAACAAAACAAAAAGCTTTTAGAGAAGTGCACAAAACCCAAACCTGAACAAAATTTTGAGACTACAATATTTATATTAAGGGAGCTATAATGAAAGTCCATCCTATTTTAGTTTATTTGTTAATGGTTACTAACTATATGTGAGAAAAGAAGAATAACCGTCATTATAGAATAAAAAAATGAATTTGTATCATCAAACAAGAATAAAAAGCCCCAAAAACAATATTTGAAAGTTTATTGTTAATGTTTGAATAATAAAAACAAGTCATTTTGTGAATGATAAATGAATTTTTATATATCATCAAATCAATGGTGTATGTAACTTGTTTTCACTTCAATTTAAAATATTATAGCCATTGAGCATCGAAAGAATGACTCGTTATTTTATGAGTCAAAACAATGTGGATGCGGTTGTATTATTGCAATATAGAAACCTAAATTGTAATAAGGTAAATTACAATAACCGTGAGGTGTTTTGAAGATATTATATAAAACTCTTTTATGTCCAAAATATCTTTAAGTTTTATTATTTTTCTTTTTGTAAAAAGATGGTTTTAAAAATGCCAAATGCATTTTTGGAATTTTATAATATTTTCTTTTCTTTAACATGAAAGGGATTATTGTAGTTTATCCTTTATAATATTTTTATAATAAAATGTTGTAATTCATTATGGAAGAAAAAGAAAAATGAATTTTTCATATTCATTATATGCTGATATATTGGGGATTTGAAATATTTCAATATACTAGATATCATATACATGTTTGAATTTATGATCCTATGGGACCAAACAAAATTGGATTTATGCTTTTATGATTGATTGGCTAATGACCCATTTAATATTCTAAATTGTATGATCAATAGTGTTTTATTATACAATGCTCTCATAGAAATTTACTTCAGGTTGGACCTACACTACACTACAAAACAACGTATTTTTTTCAAAGTTAAAATTACCAAGGCAATAAAAAGTTTCAAAGAAAGCAATTTTTTTTTGGCTAATTGACTTGAATGAGTTTGATTAATTTAAATAATACATGTGAAAAATTAAATGGCAAAAAATAATATAAGAAAAAAATAACAATGTAAAAAAGGTAAAAAAAAATGACTTTAGCCTATTTAGTTTAACATGCCAAATTTGTGACCTAGTTATGATACCAAGAAAATATCATCAAAAGAACTAAATAAAGTTATAAAGCTCGAAGGTGAAATAAAAAAATAATTAAAAAAAGCAAAGAGAAAAAAAATATGAGACAACTTGGTTAACTTGCTAATCTCATGACCATGGACACATGATCGGGATAACCACATATAAAAAAAATCAATACCTAATAAATCAGATGTTAAAAGATAAAATTTAAAAAAAAATTATAAAAAGATCAAAGTCAAATTGTGTTAACTTTTAAAATCCACAACCTTGGTTGTAAGCCAAAGACTAAACCTATAGAAAGAAAATCCTAAACATAATGAAGCAAAATTCTAAATCAATATCGTGGGATAAAATTAAAAAACAAATATAAAAAAATATGGAATAAAAAATAACAATAAAAGTAATTGGGACTAAATTTGATAAAAAAAAACTTAAAATAAAATTCAACAATCAAAAGAATACATATCAGATATGATAAAAAAAATTATATGAAAACAAATGATGAAGGATAAAATTGAAAATAAAATAGAAAATATATTTTGGCAAGGAGAAAAGAGAGAAGAGATGGAATAAAAGAAAAAAGTCCATTGAAGCCCAACCACTGCGCCACTGAGTACACGCGTCCAACACCATGAAGATCATGACAAGATATTTTCAACGTCACTATGGTAGACTATTTGGACATAGGATGACACTTAATGCACCGTTGAAAGGATCATGGGTCGCCAAGTCACAGACGCGTGTATTGCATGTGTCATCCATTTTTTTTAAAACTAATATCTGTATTTATAAATAGACCATATCATCTCAAACTCAACTTGTTATTCACTAAAAAATAAGATGGAAAACAACAATCCTGGTTGCAAGTTTTGAAACTTTTGTTTTAAAAGGTATGATAGTATTTACATCATGCTTTAAACTATGACCGATTTGCCCTTGATCGACTTTTTAACAAAAACAATTAAGGATAATATAGTTTTCATATTAAGCTTTTAAAAGGTTAAAAGATTAAATTATCCTTAATGAATCTTTTAATGACTAATAGGTTCATTGATTGTTCTTATTACCCCCCAATAACAAGTTCATTGATTGTTTTTATTGGAATGACAAAATAATAATTATATTATTGCAATGAATAATGATATATATCTAAGGACATAATAAATTCATCTTCTCTTTAATTTTTTTATAATTTTATTTTCCATTATAAAAAATCAATATGGTTAATAGAAAATGTCTGCAACTTAGAGATGCATTAGTTAGTTACTCATGCTTTATCACAATAAACTTTTTGAAAGTGTTATTAAACTCAACTTATTTTGACAGACTAATTTTATGGCTGAAACATGTTTTAAATTAAACTAGTTGAGAGTTGACCCAATGTAACCTAATTGACCTGAAACGTCCATATGCTACTTGGTTAAACCTTGATTTGATAGTTTTTTTAAAAAAAAATATCAGAATGACATTGTTATAAAATGTTTTATAATATTGAAATAATTGTAATTTGCATTAAACAAGTATAACATGCCGAACCTGTGACTCGGGTCATGGACACAATCAAGTTTAATAACTCTTCTTTTTTAGATTTGTTTTTAATTTCATTATAAGATAATAAAAACATATATTCTTAGGTAAGTTAGTTGATAAAATTATGGAGGAGAAATATATTTTTTCATAAAAAAATGACTTTTCTAATTCATGTATTTTATTTATTTATTTCAGGAGCAACATGATTTTTTTATTAGAAACATAATTCATTGGATAAAAAACAACATGATTTTTTTTATTAGCAACATAATTCCTTGGATAAAAAACAACATCAATTAGAAAAAGATATGGATAAAAACTATAAATATCTAACTAAAAATTAAAATACATATATTTTTAATCAAAAACCTATTTTTCTCATTCATGCACTTCTTTTATATTTTGACAAAACTTAGTTTTTGTTTTTTATGAGAAACATTGTTTTTTAAGTAAAAAACTTATTATGATGGTGAACACAAGTTTAAATTAAAAAAAGAGAAAATCATGAATTGATAATTTATATAACAAAAATAATTTTTGAAAAATTTTTAAAAACATTACAGCAAAAAATAAATATTTTATCATCATGTAATATGAATGAGAAAATTATTTTAAAAATCATACATATTATGCTAATACATAATCATTGATAATGAAATTGAGATCATCATCATAAAAAGGTTTAATATTTATAAAGACAATGGCATAATTGGATAATCATTTAAATATTATTTTAATAAATTATTTCAAAGAGATTTGTTTTATAAAAAAAGGATGTCCAATAAAAAGATGAAGCACGACTAGGCCTCCCTTCCAACTCATTCCTAAAAGAATAAGTCCCCTATGGAACGAGAGACTTTTTGCTGTTTAAGTCAATAAGTGTATGAGATAAATAATGTATGAGAAAATTAAGAATGAATGTAAGTCTAAAGAAGTGTTGAGTTCGAGAAAATCATGATTTGTGTTTACTTGGTGACCTAATGTATTTATATATCTTGATTACTTCAGCTCACATCTAGATATTAAGGTTTCATGATAATTGATTGATAAAAATATCAGTTCTCACTATTAGTTATAGTGTTTGACACACTATTGGAGAAATAGTTAGTAACATGTTAGCTAGAAATAACTACTGGTCAAGAAAAAAGTGTTTGATTGTCGACCATTGGATAGAAAATATTGTGTCAATCGTGCATAAAAGTTTATACTTACAACGAATCAAAGGTTTATGTGTATGGATTATGTGTAGTGTTGCATTTCGACTCCTTATAACTTAGGAAAAATATTTAATGGGTTTTTATAGTGAGAAAGAGAGATGAAGAAAATAGTTTTTTGGGCCAAGGCCCAAATAGTATAGCATTGGTGTTGCCTTAAACAACGTGATGTTGTCATTTGGACCTCAGCCCAAATAACATTTTTTGTAAAACTATCCTTACTATCTCATATAATACATTTGAAAGATAGCCAGTGTAGGAAAATTATCCTTACTATCTCATATAATATTTGTTTCACAATCAACGCTATAAAGCAGTGTTGTTAATTTTGTTTTGTTTTTGCCGAAACAGCTAAAACATTTTGTCAAGTTAAAAAAACGATATAAAACGAAGCATTTTTTACCTCACTTAAATTTACGGTCCGTTTTGTAAATTCCACTCAAATTTTGATCGGAACGTTCCGGTTTTGTTTTGCACGTTCCATTTTGTCCAAATAGTATTTTTTAAATAAAGAATAATTTTACAATATCAATCATATCTCTTAATCCAACCGTTAAATTGAGATAAAATTTTATAAGGAGTCTATTGATATATTTATATATATGATGTTAAAATTTTAGAGCAATCAAGAATGTAATGACCTTATGAGAATGATGATAAGATTATTGTAATATTATACATTTTCATAATTTTGTTCAGAAAATCATTTCATTGTGTCTTTTTTTAGATTAAATTGCACAATTTAAAATAATTTTATTTTAGGATTTGAACTAAAAAAAATGAATTAATATATTTAATTATATAAACACACACACACACACACATAAACAATACAACCCCAAAATGGCGCGCTAAAATGCTCAAAAAATGAAACTTACCATTCCAATTGAAAAAAAACAAAGCATCAACCGAATGAAATTGACAATCTTGCTATAATGTACTCATCACATTTTCACAACTTATTGATTCAACATCTTTAACCTTCTCTATCAAGTTTTACAAGCGCGTAGTATATCAAAACTAAGTTTGCTTATTAAAGAAAATTAAAAACCAATACTTCACCTATACAAGGGTACAAGATAAAGACCGGTTTCAAACCATTTAATCAACTCCAAATACAAGATCCCCACTTTTTAAGTCATTTTAATTCCAAAACACCTCACCAACACTCTTATAACATTCACAAAGCATTTCATCAACTCCAAATATAAAAAATAGCCTAAAACCCAAAATTAAATGGAGTTAGTTTTGACTTTCTCGGCTTAGATATGTTTTTATAGTGGTTGTTTGGAGCCTCAACATTGCATATCACAAACAAATACTATAAAACCTTTCTTATCTTTATGAACCCTTGTACACCAATAAAACGTATATTGGTGGTCGAAAAAGAGTGAACGCTGATTTTTTCTCTTGTTGCCAAATTCTAGCAACACCTATATCTCTCACTTTTTTAATCTAAAATTGAAAAATATTAAAATAAACTAGTGTATTAAAAGTGGTTTTTAAAATTTGAAGGGACCTAAATTGTATGAATTTCATTATTCTTAAAAATCAATGATCTAATTGTAATCTTTCATGAAATCTCCAACATGCTATTCATGTTATGCAATGTTTTCATTTCATTCCTTTTCATTTTATATTTGACTAAAAAATCAGAACCAATTGGTTTTTAATTAGAATTAAATTACATAAAATAAAATTTTAAGAAGCAAAATAAATAGTATTCTGTGACCATGTGAACCATTTCTTATAAGCTAAACGAGGACAGGGATTTCAATAGTAATGAGCAGTGTGTTTGCACTGCTCATCTAGGCTCAGAGGCATTATTGATTGGAATTAAATTACTATTTTTCCCCTTCATTTACTGTGTTTTTAGCCTTGAGGTTGGGGGTATTTTTGTTTTTTTGCCCTTTATGCACAGTGAAATAACCATAATACCCATGAATAAGATAAAAATACAGAGTTACTGCCTAGGGCATTAAGGTTATTGCACATATTTTTTTAAATGGCTAAATACACAAATATCCTTTAATAAGACAAAAATAATCAGTAAACCCTGGGGTCGGTTAGGTAATTGCATATTTTTTTTAAATGGTCAAATACGTATATACCCCTATATAAGGCAAAATCCAAGAGTTGGTTGCAAGGGTGTGCCGGTAATTTACCAATTTTTTTTTTATATATTCTGAGCAGTATTGTTGGTGCGTCGTCCATTTCCGTGCTCACACATGTTTGGACGGCGCGTGCGGTGATTTTTGGTTTGCAAAAATACTCCATTGGTGTCTAGAATTATTCTCTGCTATGTTCTCTTCCTCATGGTGCGGCACGGGAGGGGGGGGGGGTCTAAGATGGTCGAAGACATGTCGGTGGTTGGTTGAAGTTTCCCCCCTCTTTTCTCTCTCCTGTGTGTGAAAGTATCTGTCAGCCCCCGTTGTTTGTTGACTTTTCATTGTAGTCCCTGATCTTTCGATTGTGTTTTATGGTGCTTATTTCTGTTATATAAGTTTTGATTTGTTTCAATTTGGTCTTTTAATTGCATTTGATTATATATTGTAGTTTCATTTCAGTCCCTAGTCTTTTAATTTCCCAATTAGCTTGAAATCCTCAATATTTTCGGTATCAGAGTTTTGATTTATTTCAATTGTATCCTTCAATTCCAAATGATTATATGTTTTAGTTTCATTCCAGTCTCCAGTCTTTTAATTTCTGGTTTTGTGTTAAATTCTTTAATTTTTTCGGTATCAAAGTTTTGATTTGTTTCAATTTTGTCCTTTAATGGAAATTTATTATATATGTGTTTTCCATTTCAACCCTTATACTTTTAATCTTAGATTTTATTTTAATTCCTTTATTTTTTTATATATATTTCTTAAATAGTTTCTATTTTTATCTATATTTATATGTACATGCTCTTAGTTTTTGTTTCTAATTTTTATTATTTCCACTGTTATTGAGGTTTTTTATATGTTATGTTAAATTTTAATTTGTGTTGGTGGTCATTTGAAAATTGATATTTATTATTTTTTTCTCTTTGATTTTATTTATTTATTTATTCTTCAAGTCAAATAATTTTTTAAAATCTAATATAATTTATTTTTGTCTTGTCATTTATTTGTTTTTTAATTTCTTTTTATTAATATTTTTAGGTTTTGAAATTTATAATTATTATAAACAAGGCATTCAAAATAATGATAATGATTATTTGTAAGATTTTTTCTTTTAAATATGTGTGACTAATTATATTTATTTAATATTAGCGCCTTAATATATATATATATATATATATATATGACCTAGGTTTTTTTAAAGAAAAAAATATTAATATCAGTGTTCTGAAATACTTTTAATATAATAATATGTGAAATAAATCTTATAAATAAAAAAATAATTTAATTTCTTTTTCTAACAATAATTATGGTGTTATCGATAGTATGGACAATAATAATTAGAATATGTATTATATTTATAATAATATTTATAATGATAGCTACAATAATTGTGACAATTCAACAATCATAATAATAACAATGATAATAATAATCAAAATAATTCATCAATTGATGTTATTTTTCTTAGAGGTTGACTTTTGCGATATTTTTATGTACAATATTTCATATCTAATATCATATAAATAAATAAAAAATATGAAGCCACACGTAGACGAAACACGTAGAAAAATTGAGGCAGATTATTTGCAATAAAAAAATATACAAGTTAATTGCCCTTTACTTTGCCGTAGCCATAAGCAAATTTTTTAAAATGCAAAAAAATATCAATGGACTTAGATTTGTTTTTATAATGTTATATATCTTAGCAAAATAATCAACCTACAAAACTTTCGGTTTTTACTATAGCAAAAATATTTACAATAATAATAATAATAATAATAATAATTATAATAATAATAATAATTATTATTATTATTATTAGTGTATATTAGATTTTTATATATTCATTTTATTATGCAAAATGCGTTTAGATAATAATTATTAAACAATATTTACAATATTTCAGGATCTGAAATATTATACATAAACAATATTTACAATCCTTAGATTTTAGGTTGTTTTAGTTAAAAAATTACTTTTACAATATTTTTATGTATAATATTTCATATCTAATATTACGTAAAAAAAGAGGCAACACATAAATAAATTGTGTAGGCAAATTTGCTCAAGTTATCTATAATTAAAAAATATACGAACCACTTTCTCTGTGTTTCAATTACAATATTCTTTTTAAGAGGAAAAAAACTCATTTCTATCAAATTTTATCTATTATAATTTTACTAATTAAATATTAAAATGATGTATTACAATATGTAAAAAAATCAATCAATTTTTTATATAGAAAAAAACTTAGCACAACACGCGGTAAAGTTATATCGTGCATAGCTATAGAAGAAAGAAAACTTTCATTTTAAAGTTTCTTAAAATAATTTAACCGTAAATCGCAACAAAAATCACCCAGACCATACAAACATACAAAACACCGTTTCCCAAGGGAAAAAAAATCACTAAAATGCAGAAAACAAAGAGAGACAAGAAGTTTACGTACGATAAAAAAGTATCAATTGCCATGTAGATGAAAAGAAAGAGCAACGGCAAACACCAAGTTTTGAGGTCTGAGTATTTATTGAATCAATTAGCCTCTAGATTCTAGCCTTAGGTGCCTCTCTTGGAGAACCGATGCTTCTCAAAAATGGTAATTCTCTTTGAGAAGGACTTCTCCAAAACCCAGTTCCATAAAAAGTCTCCCACATCTCCTTCTCCAACTTCACCATAGCTTCCTCCTCCTTCAAGCCCGCCTCCTCATCGAACTCTGTCGATGAATCCTCAACAGAGGCCATTGGATGAATCTGTAATTCTGTATCATCATAAACACAGCTACAACTCCTCGTTTGTGGCGGCAAAAGGCCTTTCTTGATCAGCTTTTTCCTTCGTTTTCTTCTCAAAGCTCGGCGGAATATTCCAACAGGAACCTTGTAAATAGTGAGAACCAAAAGGTTAACTAATCCACATGGACAACAACAACATATTGCTGCACACTCTGCCGTTGTCCCTCCAGCAAACTCGCCAAAACGCCCGCTGCAGGAGGAGGAGGAGGAGGAGGTTGAGGAGCCGGCGTGTCCTAAAAGCGGCCGGCTCTTTACCAATGATTGTGATGATGGGAATGGCACAGAAGGTTGATTCTTGGTGCTGGTTTTGCTGGTAATGTTAACGGCCATTTTAACAAGAAACGAAACTGAAAAGAAATGCAGGTCTTGTTTTGATCTTGAATAGAGAGTCTAACTCAACCAAGAAGATCGATGAAAAGGAGGCAAGGGAAGAGAATACACACAGTATCTTGCTCCAAGGATCTCTAAAGAGATGGCTCTTCTCTAGAGATTAGGAGCTAGAAACCTGGTATAACTCCATGGATTTGGATTAGCTTCAGGGTGTCTTTGACAGAGGTTTTTGCTTTATTTGGATACAACTTGTGTAAATATAGGACACAAAGATTGAACCAACAGTCCAGAATGAGAGTAGGAAGGAATTTTATTTTATTTTTGATGGGACATGACAGTTGTGGATTTAATTCAAAGGGATGATGACTCGGTGATCAGCTTAGGAAGTGGTTGGATAAATTGATGTCGTTTTGTGTATATAACTATAGTGAAAAGGCCTTTATTTTTAAGGGCAGGGGATGGGACACAAGGACAGCATCAGGAGCCTTTAGAAAGGGTGCCAACAATATGGATAGATGGGAATACATTCCAGGAGTAAGGTAGTGTTTGATATTGCTATATTTCAGGAGTAAGATAATATTTGTTAATGTGGTAGTGATTATATTTAAAAATATATTTAGATAATATATATCTTTATTTTTTTTTAAATTTAATTTTGATATCACCATGTCAATATAATCTAATAACACCAAAAAAACAATATTTTGTATCGGATATGTTTTTTTTTAAAATCGAGTTAATCGGATTAAACCATAAAACTCGTGAATTAAATTATAAAACTAAAAAATCCTAATATAAAAAAAGTTGAGATAAATTACGAATCTTAATTTCTAATAATTTTACTCCCAGATGATAAATTATATAAAAAAATAAAACTAAAAAAATAATTTCAAACACTACCATTAACATGACATGACTGATGTGAGCTTTACTGTAGCATAGTAATATGCTTATCTCCTTCGCACAAAATTAGGACTACTAACGCGTGGAAGGCGCGTTAGGTTAAACAAGAAATCTAAATTGTTGTTCGATAGACACGTGGGATCATTTGCCGTGTAGATCTCATCGTTTGAGAGAACCAGATCTACACGCGTCTATTAGTGATTTTAATTTAATAAGGAGTTTTTTGTTTTGTTTTCATATTAGCACAGTAACCCAAAGTATTTCTCAAATTAAAAAAGGCATGTTTTATAATATTTATAATGTTATGGAAAATAAATTAAAGATTATCTTATAGTGTTTGTCCATGTCATAAAAACAACCTATTCATATTTGTTTTAATATGTTTTTTTAATGGAGAGACTCTCCTACGCAGCCTTCCTCGACATTGCGTGGGCTATAAAATCATCGGATCCACGACGGTCGTAATCAACGTCTAGTTTTCTACATAAATGCAGAAAATGAATTAATTTATATAAATTCCGGCAGATACCTCTCTTAATTTAAACTATTCGACGATGCTTCACGCTAAGAAATTAAATACGGAAGTGCATTTCTTGCTCATGTTTAGAAATGAATGTGAATTTGTGATGACACGTAGTGAAAGCCACTTCAACAAGGAATGATGTGACCTACAGCTGGCTACTGCCCTTAAAATTCAGGGAACACATCAGACATTGACTGGTTCAAGTCGGTTTTGTAATTAATGGCAAAATGATGTAATAACACATGGACGGCATGTCTTTTTTTTTTTGTTGAGAAAAACAGACAAGCAAGCGGGTTAGACCCTTGAAGTGCTCCTCGGGTGATTAGTTTAGGTCAGACACTCGGGTCCCTCTACCTTGTTATGTTTATAACAACTCTTTAAATTGATTTATTAAAATAAAATTCAAATAATGATATAATTATGCCATCACTTTATAAGAACATTAGAACTTTTATGGTAATATTTATAATAAAGAGGGTGTTTGTTTTAGCTTTTTCAACCATGGTTTCCAAAAAAGTTGCAATTTTTTTTTCATTTTAAAGACCGGCGGTTTAGTGTTTTTAGATCATTTTGATGTGCTGATTTCAAAAATGATTTTTAAAAAATAAAAAATATATCATTTTAATGTATTTCGGCACGAAATACTTTTTGAAAAGTTATAAAAAGCTACAGCAACAGCTCTCCCAAACACCCCAAAGTCGCTATGATATTTTTTTTAGATGTTTATTGGCGAAGACAAGTTGGGAAATAAGTTTACATGATCTTAAGATTTTAACCTTGATATGTTTTTTTTTACTTATAAAGATGGTCAAAAAATTTGTACCAATGGATGAGAAGTCATATGTCCAAGTGGATGACATGTCACCTACACTTAAAAAAGTAACATAATGGATGGATGACGTGTCTTTTGCTTTTTGAGAAAAATAAATAAATTCAAGCATGCAGGTCAGGCCCTCCAAGGCTCTTAAGTGGATTAGTTAGGCCACGCGCTCTAGTCCTTGCTTACGTTCCGTTTTGTTTTGCCCTTCCGGTTTCGTCCAAATTAGTGTTTTGTTTTAAATAATGAATACTTTTACACTTATCAATCATATCTCTTAATCCAATCGTTAATTGAATAAAATTTGATGAGAATCTCTGATAAATTATATTTTATGTTAAAATTTCAGAGCAATGAGAGAATGTAATGATCATGCGAAATGATGTGACATTGTTGTAATATTATATATTTTCCAGAATTTGTTCAGAAAATCTTGCATTGTGTCCTTTTTTTTAGATTAAATTGCACAATTCAAAAATTTTTATTTAGGATTTAAACTAAAAAAAAATGAATTAATATATATTAATTATATATATATACACACATAAACAATACAACCCCGAAACGGCGCGTCAAAAACGTTAATAAAACAAAACTTACCATTCCAATTGAAAAAAAACAAAACATCAGCAGCAATAAAATTGACAATCTTGCTATAATGTACTCATACATTTTCACAACTTATTGATTCAACATCTTTAACCTTCGCTATCAAGTTTTACAAGCACATAGTATATCAAAACTAAGTTTGCTTATTAAAGAAAATTAAAAATCAATACTTCACCTAAACAAGGATACAAGATAAAGATCGGTTTCAAAGTATTTCATCAACTCCAAATACAAAATCCTCACTTTTAAAGTCATTTTAATTCCAAAACACCTCACCAACACTCTTATAACATTCACAAAGCATTTCATCAACTCCAAATATAAAAAATAGCCTAAAACCCAAAATTAAATTGAGTTAGTTTTGACTTTCTCGGCTTAGATAAGTTTTTATAGTGGTTGTTTGAAGCCTCAATGCTGCATATCACAAACAAATACTATAAAACCTTTCTTATCTTTATGAACCCTTGTACACCAATAAAACGTATATTGGTTGTCGAAAAAGAGTGAACGATGATTTTTTCTCTTGTTGCCAAATCCTAGTAACACCTATATCTCTCACTTTTTTAATCTAAAATTGAAAAATATTAAAATAAACTTGTGTATTAAAAGTGGTTTTTAAAATTTGAAGGGACCTAAATTGTATGAATTTCGTTATTCTTAAAAATCAATGATCTAATTGTAATCTTTCATGAAATCTCCAACATGTTATTCATGTTATGCAACGTTTTCATTTCATACCTTTTCATTTTATATTTGACTAAAAAATCAGAACCAATTGGTTTTTAATTAGAATTAAATTACATAAAATAAAGTTTTAAGAAGCAAAATAAATAGTATTTTGTGACCATGTGAACCGTTATCTTATAAGCTAAACGAGGACAGGGATTTCAATGGTAATGAGCAGTATGTTTGCACTGCTCATCTAGACTCAGAGGCACTATTGATTGGAATTAAATTACTATTTTGCCCCTCTGTTTACTGTGTTTTTAGCCTTGAGGTCGGGGGTATTTTTGCTTTTTTGTCTTTCATGCACAGTGAAATAACCATAATACCCATGAATAAGACAAAAATGCAGAGTTATCGCCTAGGGCATTAAAGTTATTGCAAATATTTTTTAAAATGGCTAAATACACAAATATCCTTTAATAAGACAAAAATAATCAGTAAACCCTGGGGTCGGTTAGGTAATTGCACTTTTTTTTTAAAACGGTCAAATATGTATATACCCCTATATAAGGCAAAATCCAAGAGTTGGTTGCAAGGGTGTGCCGTTAATTTATCAATTTTTATATATATATTCTTACGCAGTATTGTTGGCGCATCGTCCATTTCCGTGCTCACGCGTGTTTTGGACGGCACGTGCGGTGGTTTTTGGTTTGCAAAAATACTCCATTGGTGTCTAGAATTATTCTCTACTCTGTTCTCTTCCTCATGGTGTGGCACGAGGGGGGGTCTAAGATGGTCGAAGACATGTCGGTGGTTGGTTTAAGTTTTCCCCCTCTTTTCTCTCTCCTGCGTGTGAAAGTATCTGTCAGCCCCCGTTGTTTGTTGACTTTTCATTGTAGTCCCTGATCTTTCGATTGTGTTTTATGGAGCTTATTTCTATTATATAAATTTTGATTTGTTTCAATTTGGTCTTTTAATTGCATTTGATTATATATTGTAGTTTCATTTCAGTCCTTAGTCTTTTAATTTCCCATTTAGCTTGAAATCCTCAATATTTTCGGTATCAGAGTTTTGATTTGTTTCAATTGTATCCTTCAATTCCAAATGATTGTATGTTTTAGTTTCATTCCAGTCTCCAGTCTTTTAATTTCCGGTTTTTTGTTAAATTCTTTAATTTTTTCGGTATCAAAGTTTTGATTTGTTTCAATTTTATCCTTTAATGGAAATTTATTATATATGTGTTTTCCATTTCGGCCCTTATACTTTTAATCTTAGATTTTATTTTAATTCCTTTATTTTTTTATATATTTCTTAAATAGTTTCTATTTTTATCTATATTTATATGTGCATGCTCTTAGTTTTTGTTTGTATTTTTTATTATTTCCACTGTTATTAAGGTTTTTTTATGTGATGTTAAATTTTAATTCGTGTTAGTGGTCATTTGAAAATTGATATTTATTATTTTTTCTCTTTGTTTTTTTTTTTATTCTTCAAGTCAAATAATTTTTTAAAATCTAATAATATTTATTTTTGTCTTGTCATTTATTTGTTTTTTAATTGCTTTTTAGTAATATTTTTAGGAGTTGAAATTTATAATTATTATAAACAAGGTATTAAAAATAATGATAATGATTATTTGTAAGATTTTTTTCTTTTAAATATGTGTGACTAATTATATTTTTTATATTTATTTAATATTAGCGTCTTAATATATATATATGACCTAGGTTTTTTTGAAGAAAAAAAATATTAATATCAGTGTTCTGAAATACTTTTAATATAATAATATGTGGAATAAATCTTATAAATAAAAAAAATAATTTAATTTCTTTTTCTAACAATAATTATGGTGTTATCGATAGTATGGACAATAATAATTAGAATATGTATTATATTTATAATAATATTTATAATGATAGCTACAATAATTGTGACAATTCAACAATCATAATAATAACAATGACAATAATAATCAAAATAATTCATCAATTGATGTTATTTTTCTTAGAGGATGACTTTTGTGTTTAAATAATAATTATTAAACAATATTTACAATATTTCAGGATCTGAAATATTATACATAAACAATATTTACAGTCCTTAGATTTTAGGTTGTTTTAGTTAAAAAATTACTTTTACAATATTTTTATGTATAATATTTCAAATCTAATATTACGTAAAAAAAGAGACAACACATAAATAAAATGTGTAGGCAAATTTGCTCAATTTATGTACAATTAAAAAATATACGAACCATTTTCTCTGTGTTTCAATTATAATGTTCTTTTTAGGAAGAAAAAAAATTTATTTCTATCAAATTTTATCTATTATAATTTTACTAATTAAATATTAAAATAACCTATTACAATATATAAAAAATCAATTAATTTTTTATGTACAAAAAAATTTAGCACAGCACGCAGTCAGGTTACCTCGTGCAAAGCTATAGAAGAAAGAAAACTTTCATTTTAAAGTTTCTTAAAATAATTTAACCGTAAATCGCAACAAAAATCACCCACCACCATACAAACATACAAAACACCGTTTCCCAAGGGGAAAAATCACTAAAATGCAGAAAACAAAGGGAGACAAGAAGTTTAAGGAAGAAAAAAAAAGTATCAATTGCCATATAGATGAAAAGAAACAGCAACGAAAATAAAAGGAGAGAGATGAGGTTTACGTACGATAAAAAAGTATCAATTGCCATGTAGATGAAAAGAAACAGCAACGGCAAACACCAAGTTTTGAGGTCTGAGTATTTATTCAATTCAATTAGCCTCTAGATTCTAGCCTTAGGTGCCTCTCTTGGAGAACCGATGCTTCTCAAAAATGGTAATTCTCTTTGAGAAGGGCTTCTCCAAAACCCAGTTCCATAAAAAGTCTCCCACATCTCCTTCTCCAACTTCACCATAGCTTCCTCCTCCTTCAAGCCCGCCTCCTCATCGAACTCTGTCGATGAATCCTCAACAGAAGCCATTGGATGAATCTGTAATTCTGTATCATCATAAACCCAGCTACAACTCCTCGTTTGTGGCGGCAAAAGGCCTTTCTTGATCAGCTTTTTCCTTCGTTTTCTTCTCAAAGCTCGGCGGAATATTCCGACAGGAACCTTGTAAATAGTGAGAACCAAAAGGTTAACTAATCCACATGGACAACAACAACATATTGCTGCACACTCTGCCGTTGTCCCTCCAGCAAACTCGCCAAAACGCCCGCTGCAGGAGGAGGAGGAGGAGGTTGAGGAGCCGGCGTGTCCTAAAAGCGGCCGGCTCTTTACCAATGATTGTGATGATGGGAATGGCACAGAAGGTTGATTCTTGGCGCTGGTTTTGCTGGTAATGTTAACGGCCATTTTAACAAGAAACGAAACTGAAAAGAAATGCAGGTCTTGTTTTGATCTTGAATAGAGAGTCTAACTCAACCAAGAAGATCGATGAAAAGGAGGCAAGGGAAGAGAATACACACAGTATCTTGCTCCAAGGATCTCTAAAGAGATGGCTCTTCTCTAGAGATTAGGAGCTAGAAACCTGGTATAACTCCTTGGATTTGGATTAGCTTCAGGGTGTCTTTGACAGAGGTTTTTGCTTTATTTGGATACAACTTGTGTAGATATAGGACACAAAGATTGAATCAACAGTCCAGAATGAGAGTAGGAAGAATTTTTATTTTATTTTTGATGGGACATGAGAGTTGTGGATTTAATTCAAAGGGATGATGACTCGGTGATCAGCTTAGGAAGTGGTTTGATAAATTGAGGTCGTTTTGTGTATATAATTAGAGTGAAAAGGCCTTTTTTTTAAGGGCAGGCGATGGGACACAAGGACAGCATAAGGAGCCTTTAGAAAGGGTGCCAACAATATGGATAGATGGGAATACATTCCAGGAGTAAGTAGTGTTTGATATTGCTATATTTCAGGAGTAAGATAATATTTGTAATGTGGTAGTGATTATATTTAAAAATATATTTAGATAATATATATCTTTTATTTTTTTTTTAAATTTAATTTTGATATCACCATGTCAATACAATCTAATAACACCAAAAAAACAATATTTTGTATTGGATATGTTTTTTTTTTAAATCGAGTTAATCGGATTAAATCATAAAACTCGTGAACTAGATTATAAAACTAAGAAAACCAAACATAAAAAAAATTAAGATAAATTATGAATTTTAATTTCTAATAATTTTACTCCAAGATGATGAAATTATATATAAAAAAATAAAACTAAGAAAATAATTTCAAACACTACCATTAACATGACATGACTGATGTGAGCTTTACTGTAGCATAGTAATATCCTTATCTCCTTCGCATAAAATTAGGACTACTAACGCGTGGAAGGCGCGTTAGGTTAAACAAGAAATCTAAATTGTTGTTCGATAGACACGTGGGATCATTTGCCGTGTAGATCTCAGCGTTTGAGAGAACCAGATCTACACGCGTCTATTAGTGATTTTAATTTAGGAAGGAGGTTAGCAAACGTAGAATATAAATGTTCGATACTTCCGTGACCTCACTAATAAGAGTTTTTGTTTTGTTTTCATATTAGCACAGTAACCCAAAGTATTTCTCAAATTAAAAAAGGCATGTTTTATAATATTTATAATGTTATGAAAAATAAATTGAAGATTATCTTATAGTGCTTGTCCATGTCATGGAAAATGAACTTATTAATATTTGTTTTAATATTTTCTTTTTTTTAACTGACCTGCAATGAAGTGATAGGCAGCACTATAATGATATATTTGTGTTTTTTTATTAATGGAGAGACTCTCTCACGCAGCCTTCCTCTACATTCTACGGTCGTAATCAACGTCTAGTTTTCTACATAATTGCAGAAACTGATTTAATTTATATAAATTATCTATACAGCTAAAGGAGGACATGCTTTCACTGTGCAAATTACACTGTTCATCCACTCTGCTTTCACTGTGGATTTGAACAGTGATTCTTTTTTTTTTTTTTAGAAACTAATTTTTTTTAAAACGTTTTTTTACTTTTTGTTTTTTTAAACTGATTTCTTTTTTTAAAAAAAAAAACTGTTTTTTTTTAAAACGTTTTTTTACCTTTTTAAAATTTTAAAACGTTTTTTTACTTTTTTTTAAAAAAAAAAACTAATTTCTTTTTTTTAAAAACAAAAAAAACTGATTTTTTTTTAAAACGTTTTTTTACCTTTTTTTTTAAAAAAAAAACTAATTTCTTTTTTTTAAAAACAAAAAAAAATGATTTTTTTTTAAAACGTTTTTTTACCCTTTTTTTAAAAAAAAAATGATTTCTTTTTTTTTTTTTTGAAAAACTGATTTTTTTTTTAAAAAAGGTTTTTTTCCTTTTTTTTTTTACGTTTTTTTACCTTCTTAAATGTTTTTTTCTTCTTAAATGTTTTTTCCTTTCTAAATATTTTTTTCTAACCGTAGTGTCCGGGGCAGCTTATGCGTACCATGATTAATTTCTCGGTCCACTTTTTATTAACATTTTTTATTGTTTCTTTTCCTCTACTTATACAATTTTTTTTAGTTTATTTTTTGATAACCGGGTTGTCTGTGTTGATTTACGCACATTATTTTTTATTCCCCAAAATTAACAGTGATTTTCACCTTTTTATTAACATTTTTTATTGTTTCTTTTCCTCCACTTATATAATTTTTTTAGTTTATTTTTTGATAACCGGGTTGTCTGTGTTGGCTTACGCACATCACTTTTTATTTCCCAAAATTAACGGTGATTTTCATTTTTTATTACTGTTTGAAAATGTGCTTTCCCCTGACTTCTTTTTTTTGTTTGTTTTTTTCTTAATTGCTTTTTTGTTAATATTGTTAGGTGTTGAAATTTCTAATTATTATAGATAAGACATTCAAAATAATGATTATGATTATTTTTAAGTTTTATTTTATTTTGAATATGTCAGACTAATTATATATTTTAATATTTATTTAATAATATATATATATATATATATATATATATTTACTAAATGATTTTGATTATTATTATATTATATTATATTATTATTATATTATATTTTATTACTAAATGATTTTGATTATTATTATATTATAGTATATTATATTATATTATTATATTATATTTTAAAAGCTTAAAGATATTGGAAATTAAACAGTCATATTATATTATTATTATCTAGAAGCTAAAAAAGGTCACGGTTTTTGAACAGTGTTTTGGCACTGTTCATCTAGACTCAATCACTGAGGACAGGAACAGTCAAGTTACTTTATAATATTATTATTAGTTGTAGACTACACCTGTATAAAAAGTTGCTTGGCGTGGTGGTTAGAGAGCGCCCAAGCGAGGCATGGCGCGAGAGTTTGAATCTCTGTAACAATGAATTTTTGAAATAATTAAAAAATAAATTGATATTATTATTATTTCTATCCGACAACTGTCCACTCAATCACTGAGGACAGGAACAGTCAAGTTACTTTATAATATTATTATTAGTTGTAGACTACACCTGTATAAAAAGTTGCTTGGCGTGGTGGTTAGAGAGCGCCCAAGCGAGGCATGGCGCGAGAGTTTGAATCTCTGTAACAATGAATTTTTGAAATAATTAAAAAATAAATTGATATTATTATTATTTCTATCCGACAACTGTCCACTCAATCACTGAGGACAGGAACAGTCAAGTTACTTTATAATATTATTATTAGTTGTAGACTACACCTGTATAAAAAGTTGCTTGGCGTGGTGGTTAGAGAGCGCCCAAGCGAGGCATGGCGCGAGAGTTTGAATCTCTGTAACAATGAATTTTTGAAATAATTAAAAAATAAATTGATATTATTATTATTTCTATCCGACAACTGTCCAAAGAAGTCGCTTGGGCGAGTGGTAAGACCGCGCCCCGCGTTCGAATTTCCCCACCCAATTTCTCTCTCCTGCCTGCGCAATATGACGTCAGCTAAGCTGTTTTTTGTCAAAGTTCATTTCAGTCCCTGAACGTTTTAATTTGTTTTTCTTGCCCTTATTTTTATTAAATGGGTTTTGATTTGTTTCAATTTCGTCCTTCAATTGAAATTGATTACGTTTTGAAGTTCCAGTTCGGTCCTCATTCTTTTAATTTTGCGGGGTGGGCTGAAATTCTAAATATTTTTGGTATCAAAGTTTTGATTGATTTCAATTTCATCCTTCCATGCAAATTTATTATAAATCCTTAATATTTTAGGTACCAAAAGTTTGATTTTTTTCAATTCTATCCTTCTATGCAAGGTAATTATGAATTTCAGTTTAATTTCAGTCACAGTTCTTTTAATTTCCGGTTTTGTTTTGAATTATTTGATTTCAATGTTTGGGTTTACTTCAATTCTGTTTTTTAAATTAAATATATTATTGCAAGTATATCAAATTAATTATATATTTGTATAATTATGTCAAATTAAAGTATGTAAAACTAATATTATGTTCAAATATTTATTGAATATTATCGCCTTAAAATATATATAGGGAGAGGAAAAATGACCTAGGATTTTTTTAATGACAGAAATTCATATCAGTATTCTTAAATAAATTTAATATAATAATATAATAAATAAATCTTTTAAAAAAATTATATTAGCTTCAAGAGTAATTTTTGTGCTCTTTTGTTTAAGTTTATTTCTTGAAATAATTTTTCAGTGTTTTGACTTTTTAATTATATATTTGTGTATTTATATCAAATTAAAATATGTTAAATCAATTATATGTTCTAATATTTATTGAATATCATCACCTAAGAATATATATAGAGAGAGAACAAAATAGCCTAAGATTATCCTTTAAATTAAATATATTATTGAAATTATGTCAAATTAATTATATTTTGTATATTTATGTCAAATTAAAATATGTAAAACTAATTATATGTTTGAATATTTATTGAATATTATCGCCTAAAAATATATTGACAGAGAAGAAAAATGACCTAGGATTTTTTGAAGGGCACAAATTCATATCATGTTTTCTTAAATATATTAAATATAATAATATGATTAATAAATCTTATATAAAAAAAATTTGGCTTCAAAAATTAATTTTGTGCTCTTTTTTTTAAGTTTATTTCTTTACAAGGATTTCCAATGTTTTCATTTTTAATATTTTAAATATAATATTACTGCAAAAAAAAACTCAAAAAAAAAATGTTGACAAATTTACCTGCATTATCTACAAGTCAAATTAAAAAATATACAAGTCACTTCCCGTTTCCATTAGACTGTTCTTTTTAGACGGCAAATAAATAATTATAACACAAAAAAAAATTAAGTTTATGTTTGAAAAACAAATTATAATATTTTTATTTCTAATATGTCTGATATTTATTGAATATTATCGCCTAAAAATATATTAAGAGAGAGGGAAAATAACTTTGGATTTTTTTAAGGACAAAAATTCATATCAGTATTCGTAAATATAATTACACTAACTAAATATTGAAATAATATAATACAATACATATACAAGCAATTAATTTTCTACATAGAGAAAAAAACCCGTCGCCTCGCCAATTATTTAGTTAATTATAGATAATAAGAGTTAATATTTTTTCTCAGGTTGCTGGAGTTCGAGTCCCCCTGCCACCGAAAATGATTTTTGAGTAAAGAACAATGTTTTCTATTGTTCATAAGTATTTCACATGTTTTTTTTCCAATCATTTCTTCGATAACTGGTGTGTCCGAGTCAGCTTATGCGCATCACAATAAATCTCTGAACTTAATTTTTTTTAACAATTTTCACTGTTTATTAATATTTGAAAAAGTTTTTTCCTCTTCTTTTTTTCAGGCTTCTTTTTTTTATATATATACTCGCGGTGTCCGGGTCAGTTTACACGCACCACAATTTTTTCCTCACATATATATATTTTTTAGAACCGGGGTAGGTTACACGTGTCACGGATAATCCTTTGACATTGTTTTTTATTTTTTTTCAACTTATTAATATTTTTTATAACTAGAATGTCCAAGCTAGCTTACGTGCACCATGACTATTATTTTGTACATAGCCAAAGGAGATGACTATTTCAAACAGTGATAAACAGTGATTTGAAATGTGATTTTCGTTTTTCATTACTATTTAAAAAAAATGATTGAACTATGATTCTGGTGAGATATGACATGAGTGTTTGGTGATGCGTTTGAAAATCGCTTTTGAAGAAATTTTAATTTTTTCCAATTTTAAATTAAAAAAAATGTTTCTACATGATTTTGATGTGCTAATGTCAAAAATAATTTTCTAAGAATTAAAAAAAAAAGTTAAAAATCAATTATTTTTCTACATATAAAAAAGCCCAGCGCAACGCGCGGGCAAATCAGCTCGTTGCCCCTATTTTATAGAAATCTGATAGAATGTTAAGACATTTTCGATGGAGTCAATAATGAAAGCTATGTCATCATTTAGGAGTTGTTTGGTATTGTATTTTAATTTTTTTTTGAATTTTTTTTATTTTGAATTTAACTTTTTTATATATATTTTTAGATTATTTTGATATAATAATGTTAAAAATATTTTTTTAAAAAATTAAAAAATATTATTTTAATATATTTCTGAATAAAAAATATTTTTAAAATAAATCGCAACAACCCTTACCAACAAACACTTAAAATATTCCATCACCAACAAACACTTAAAATATTCCATCATTATTTCCGTTGACAATTCAAAAATTCAGGTGCTGACTGAATATGGACAATAAAAATTGATTTTTTCAGCGTGAATATTCCACCACTCTTTCCGTTGATGATTCAAATATTGAGAATTTTTTTCTAATCACCAATGAAATATTTTGCCAGTGTTTTCTAGTTTTTTAGGTTTATTAACATGATATCAGAGTTTTATTGACTCAACGGTCATGAGTTCAAATCTCATCACCTCTATTCTATTTGATAAAAATCAAGCACAAGGTAATGTGAGCCCATGCAAGTTTTAAGTACAAAGGGTTTTCACTTGAAGGGTTGTGTTAGATAATAATATAAATCATATTCTGGAGTTTCAATTAAAAACTTAAGTTTTTAAACAAGATGGTTCCTTAACAGATTTAAAGTGAACCAGAAGAATAAACAAAAAATTTAGTATATTTTTTTGATTTGAATCGGTTCAGTTCGGTTTTGATTTACTGGTTCTAACCTTCAAAAATAAAAAACCGGACCAGACTAGAGGATTTAAAAAAAATTCTAATTAGTTTAATTGATTTATTTAATTGTTTGGTTGTTCTTTGTTATTTTTTTATTTTATCATAAATAGATTTTGAAGGTGAGCACTTGTTAAAAGCTAGTTTAAACTATTCGACGATGATTCACGCTAAGAAATTAAATACGTAAATGAATGTGAATTTGTGAGGACACGTAGTGAAAGCCACTTCAACAAGGAATGATGTGACCTCCAGCTGGCTACTGCCCTTAAATTCAGGGAAGACATCAGACATTGACTGGTTCAAGTCGGTTTTGTAGTTATTGGCAAATTGATTTAATAACACATGGATTTAACGTTTTCAAATTGCTTTTTATTTATAAATATATTAAAATATTATTATTTTTCATTTTTTTAAATTATTTTTAATATCATTATATCAAAATAATCCAAAAATATTAAAAAAAATTAATTTTAAACAAAAAATAAAAATAATTTTTTTCAAAAATATTTTTGAAATATAATAACAAAATCACTATAATTGTGATCGATGAAATTGCGTCGTCGAGTAGCCCTTATCCTAAACTTCAAAAGACAAGAGTGCATCTTATTAACCTTTTTCGGGCAACAAGTTTATTGCATGCACTTACTTCTTCTATTTGGCTTTTTTGGTGTGTATTTTAAGAAACAAATGCCTTACTTAAGAGATAAATTCCATGAAGATGATATAGATTTTCATCTGTAAATAAAAATCAGGGGCTTGGAATGGGTTTGATAATTTAGGCTTAACACTAAGTTCTTAAACTAATTGGAGAGCTTTTTTATATTAAAAACAAGTTTTGTAAGGCCTCTTTGGCGTTTCACATATCATCCATACTTGGAAAAATAAACATAATAACATGGACGACATGTCTTTTTTGTCGTTGTTGAGAAAAACAGACAAGTATACGGGTTAGACCCTTGAAGTGCTCCTCGGGTGATTCGTTTAGGTCAGACACTCGGGTCCCTCTACCTTGTTATGTTTATACCAACTCTTTAAATTGATTTATTAAAATAAAATTCAAATAATGATCTAATTATGCCATGACTTTCTAAGAACATTAGAACTTTTATAGTAATATTTATAATAAAGTCTCTATGATATTTTTTTTAGATCTTGATATGTTTTTTTTTACTTATAAAGATGGTCAAAATTTGTACCAGTGGATGAGAAGTCATATGTCCAAGTGGATGACATGTCATCTACACTTAAAAAAGTAACATAATGGATGGATGACGTGTCTTTTGCTTTTTGAGAAAAATAAATAAATTCAAGCATGCTGCAGGTCAGGCCCTCCAAGGCTCTTAAGTGGATTAGTTTAGGCCACGCCCTCTAGTCCTTGCTTGCAAGCCTAGGCTGGTTTGCCTTGCTGCAATGTTTATAATAAAAAAAATTAAATTGACTTATTGAAATAATATTTAAACAACGATCTAATTATGTCATGACATTCTAAGAAAAGTATAACTTCTTATAATAATATTTATAATTATATATCAACCTAGCAAGTAGATTTTTTAAATATTACACACACACACACTTACTATTATTAAAAAAGAACACAATATCTATTTTATAATTTCATATAATATCCTATTTTTTTATATTTATTCATATAAGTATGTAAAAAAATGATGGATTCATGTTTTTTGTATTATAAAAAAATGATTAAAGAAACATAATAATAGATATTCGAGGAAAGGATGTTGTTTATTGTTGGTTTGGTGCTCTTTGATTAAGTCATGTTGTTAATAAATAAATAAATAAATAAATGTTACTCTTACAATACAAAGAATTATACGAATGAGAGAAGAAAGATTTTACTAATTGTTTTTCTTTATAATTTTAAACATTGTTTTCTTTATACTCGTATACATGTTGAGACAACTACATAGTGAACGTTTGAGAATGTTATTGGAGTTGTTTTTTAAAATATTTTTTATTTTTTAAAAATTATTTTTGACATCAGCACATAAAAATAATCTAAAAATACTAAAATAAATTAATTTAAAATAAAATAAATAATTTTTTTAAAATTTTTTCAAAAATTTTTTTAAAACATATTACTAAACATATCTATATAGTATAATCTCCTTCCAGTGCTGTCTTTTGGGCTTTCAATCTCAAAACAATTATAGGGAGATAAAAGAGTCTTGCATTGAGATTTGGGCTTTGAATGTCCTTTTATTTTTCTTTCAATGTCTGTTAGTTACTTGGCAAAACAAGGGGAAGTTATTAGCAATTTGGCCATGAAAAATGTAGACAAAAATGGAAAATTACATCTGGACTTCCTTTCATGAAATCTCTTTATTGTTGCTAAGAGAAGTGAAAATTATGGACTGCAATGCATGGTCTCTAGATTTTCAAATTTGTTTAGGATCATGCTCTATAGTTTATTTCCAATTTCAGATCAATTATCCGGGATCGCTTGACAAAATTAATATGTGCATTGAAGGCAATTGTATCTGCAAAATATCAGAAAATGTACACCTTGAAAACTGACCCCAATAATAAAACATGGAAGAACAGAGAACTGCAGGACAGCCCAGGAAGATTTTGAAGATCAAAAACAGGTTTACAAATTGTACCCTCTGTGGGTTTTGCCTGTTAAGTGGCATCGTCTCCAACATAACGGCTCTAGTGTAGAACAATATCCTCCATTTTCGAGACCTGGGTGTTACCTGTGGTTATCTTTATGCGTCTCCTACGATATTCTTTGTTATTGGATGATGGCTCCATTACATCATCTGCAAATCGCACCCTCTTCTTGTCCTGACATGATCTCCTTGATCCTGTCGATTGTAAACAGAGTTAACATCGATAAAGTTTTGAACATTACTTTAGTTTTCTGTCTCTCTTCTTTATCAGGGAAAACAAAATCACAGACGTACCCTCTAATTCAAATTCCATCTGCTTCATGAAATCAGATAGGAGACGTTTGTGGAGTTGACGTGCAATGAGAACCACACTTCCGGAAACTGCAAAGGCAGCCATGATACCAATCCCCATGTAACCTGCCATGTTCTAGTTATGTCTCTATCTCAATTGGGTTACAACTTTTCTGTCCCAAACGCTATAAAAAGGCACTTGATTTGATGAGTTCAGTAGACAAAACCATGGAAAAAACAAAGTTTTGAAAAGAAGAGTGGGGAGATACGATAAACAGCGGTAGACAAGTGTTTCAAATGGAAGAATGGCTAAGTTGGTTATTGTTATTGGGGGGGGGGGAATGAGTTTAGAATCGGACGATCTATACAAGGAAATGAAATATAGACTATATATATAAGAAAAAAAAAGGGTTACATGAGTATGATCATGATGTATTTATTGATTTTTTTTATCACACTAAACAATAAATATATTTAGATAGTATTTTAAAGGTACTCGTTGACTATTTCCATAAGTATTTTGCAAAATAGATAAAGGAGAAAGACATTGAATTATTTTTTGCGATGCATTGAAACGGGCAAAAGATGCAACTACTACGGGTGGAGCACACAGACGCAGTTTATTCAAGGGTTTGCTTGAAGGTCACTTTTGGTCAAGATGTTTTGTTTATCACTTCGTGTGATTAGCGGTTGCCATATAGCATAGACTATAACATATTTTAAGAAGAGTGGTGATATTTTATGGGTAGGTAGATACTAATGTGGATGATTTAAATTAAATGATTTAATCTATGAGAAAATAATTTATTCCGTCAACATTTAAATTGTATTTTCATCTGTATATAAATTATATTTTCATTTGTGTATAAACTATTGATAGATTCTCCGATGGAACCTCTCATACTGTTGTTTAAGTTTTTTGTTCAGGGTATTACATCCGTTGGCGATCCAACCAATAAAAATATATATATATATATATATATATATATAATATTAATGAAAATCATTTTATTTTGAAGAGCCATGTTGTTAATGTAAATCTTTTAAATAATATAATATGACCTTTTTTATGTGCACTCCAATATAAAGAATCATGTTAACAACCTATATTTTAATATATTTAATATTAATATTTTTTTACTTTTTTTAGAAAAACAAATTAATAAAAGTCAGAGAGATGAAAGAAAAGAAAACGTTTAAATAATTTATTTTAATGCTTTTGATTATTTTATAGAAATATAGAAATGATTTTTTTAAAATAAAAAATATTTTTTAAAATAACTACGAATCTAAAAAATAACCCAAGATATCGTAACTTTCTAGTGAGGTTTGTATTAGTCGAACGTTGCCAGGTTGCTTGTTTTAGTAAATCAATATATTTATAGTTATGGACTTGGCAGCATCAAGGGTCTATAGCTCAGTGGTAGAGCATTTGACTGCAGATCAAGAGGTCACCGGTTCGAACCCGGTTGGGCCCTTTTTTGTTGTTTATTTTTTTTCTTAATTCATTATTTGAAATTGCTTTAATAACACCATGGGCTGGTCTTTCAGATTTGGTCCATACAAACTGTGCCCAAGTACCCCTTCAAGCCGACCTTGACTCTAACAATGACATGTCGTTCGAGCGGCAACTTCTTTCGTGCTATTCTAGCTGTAAACAGTGTTCATGGTGACTCCGGTGGACTGCCATTGCTGCACAGGAATTTTGTGCCCCCATGATCATCGAAGCATGGCTGGGAAACTGAGGGCTCCTTATCATGGGGGGCAGCGGGATCATACATGTTATTAATCTTCACACATACCCACCTATATTAGTAATAATATAAATTAAAAAATTTGCAACTTAGGTCTTGGCCTAGTAGGGGAGACTTGTTCCCTTCTTCTGCACCCGAGTTTGAGTTTTTCTGTGCATATCTATCATCCCACAATATCTTACTTGCCCATTGAGCTTATAAGATGTTTAATGGGTTCAAGGATTAGTTGTGGTACACGCAAGCTAACCCGGACACCCCGGTTATCAAACAAAAAAAAATAGAAATAAAAAGTTTGATGGAAGAATAAAACTTGAGATATTAATCATATTTATTTATCATGTAATAGTCGATCACCATAAAGTTGATGTTCATACAAAAATGATCAAATTACAAAGCTGAAAATCACCATTTGATTAATTTTATTGTGTTCGAGACAGTTATAAGCTGTCTGCATCTGAGCTCTGAGCTGTAAGCACAATCTAGAACAGCCAGGTTGATTGATCTTTAGCTCCTCCTGATCCTTCCAGCCAAGTTTCATGCACATGCATATAAGTTGCCCCAGAAACACCATCCTTCTAAAACACAGAAAAAACAGATCATGTGAGGGGAGAATTCTTGTTTTAGCAGAAACTCATTGATTGATCTCAAGCTTTACCTTTATATTTATTATACAGGTGATCACACAACCTTGCTGATCATCGCCTGCAGGAATTGCCACATAATTTAGGAAGAATGAAGAGATCCCCGTTATCAAAGATTTTACTTAGCATGTCATAAATTACAATGGGCATGACCAAAGAATTACAAAAACTCTACAATTAAAAGCATAACTACAAGAAATTAATTGTCTGCAAACCCAATTGCCAGTAAAGATTTTCCAACACCAACTCCAGAAACTCAGTCGAGTGCATTGAAGGTGTTGCACCAGATACAATACCACTAAGTAACTAAGGATTCTACAGGTATATTTCAAAGGTTGAGCTGGTCCATGTTTTAAGCGATTTTCCATCACTACTGAGTGTTTAGCAAACACCCTTTATCCTGTCCAGGTGCCAGACAGGCTATTTCAAGGAAAAATCGAAAAGTCTTGGTGACAGCTCTCATAGAAGCTCAGACAAATGAGGAAACTGTAGAACCATTCATCATAGGGTGGAGAGAGTAAACTTTTCTTATTGTTGTCCATAGCAGATATGATTAATTGTTCTGTGGACGGGTTTTTTTTCTAGCAGCTAGTATGTTCACTCTGACCATGGCTTTTGCCAAATAAAGCACCTGTAGGATTCTAACCCCCAAGTCAGAATAGAGAAGATCAGTAGTTGTAGATCTGTTTGTCACTCGCCTAAGCAGGTCAAGTTCTAAAGGCTCCTCCACCCTGTTTACAGCTATCCATGCCAAGGTATTTGTATGACTATGATGAAAAACCAAGAATCCAGTTGAAAAGAGATCCCTGATTAGTTCAAGAACATTGTGCAAACCAACTACAGCTGAAGAAGTATACGTTAATAACTTAAAAACCTTGCATTCGGACAAATCAGAAGAAATTACATAAATGGCATCAAAGAAAAGAGGAAAGTGCACCAGCAGTCTAAAACGGTTCAGAAATATATCATAAAATGCATGGGACATTTTATAATCAGCAGTATTGATAATGCAATCATTATCATTTGGAGGTCTCACCTGATAATTCCCACTTGTTGAACTTTACTAGCCACGTATCCAAACCAGTCTGTGTGGACAGTACCCGATCCACCCAAACCCGAAATTTTTGGCCCTGTTTGTCACCATAGTAGCTCCTCATTCCATTTATAGCATCACAAAGAGAAAGCTCAGTACCAGATGGGTGGATAAGAATACCAGATGAATCCTGTCAAAAAAAGGAGAAAAACTATATCAGGCTCTGAAGAAAGGGAATCTGGAAAAGCAAAACATATGTTTCTGCTCTAAGATGAGTGAATTCATGGACACAAGCATATAAGATGATGGTGGATATATTATAATTTATCAGATGTAAAAGATTTATTCATTGTTTCTGCTCTGCACTTTCTGAGAAATTCACCTTCTAAGAGACAACTTTCAGGCCCCCATCTAACATGGATATTAATTTATCACGTTTGCTTGACAATGCTTGCTCAATGTTTATTTCTTGCATAGTAATTAGATAAACCTAATCCTTAAAGGTTAAAATACATGACAAAGAAAAGGAAAGAAATAAAGTCCACAAACTTTTATAGAGTAACACAAAGTCAAAAGAAGAGAGGATAGAAACATACACAATCAGCTTTCACGCTTGCCAAATATAGCTCAGAGTTTTCGACCTCTGCACGCCTCCATCTTTCATAGAACATGAAAAATCTCACTATTTCACTACTGGCCACTGACATTTTCCGACTCACATCTGAAAAGTGATTGGTTATATCTCTTGGAGAAGCATGGACCAAGGTTAAAATGACCGATAGCGTTGTATGATCGCAATGCATGCTCTGTTTACAATTATTTATACCCACTTCTATGCCATGTATGCATGTATGTATTACACTGTATGCATACTCATTATGTGCATACATTTCTGTTACATACATTATCATCCCCCCTCAATCCCAGGCTTATATAACCCGAGCCTGAGATTGCAAAAATGACTAAGAAATAAAGGAAAGCTAAGGCCTTTTGTAAGAATGTCAGCAAACTGCTCCTGTGATGAGACAAATTGAACCTCCAGCTGGTTGGTAGCCACCCTCTCACGAACGAAATGCACATCAATTTCAATGTGCTTGGTGTGTTGATGCTGCACAGGATTAAAAGACAAGGCAATTGCAGACAAATTATCACAGAAGAGCACAGGAGTTTGAGGCAGAGTAATTCGTAAAAATTGCAGCAATTGCTTGATCCAGTCCAGTTCTGCAGAGGCAGTAGACAAGGCCCTATACTCAGCTTCCGTGGATGATCTAGACACGGTATGTTGCTTCTTAGAGGTCTAAGAAATGGGATTGGAACCGAGGAATACTACCAGACCAGTCGTTGATCGACGATCATTAGGATCGCCAGCCCAATCAGCATCACTAAATGCTGTGAGGTCTAAGGTCCCTTTCTGATAAGTAATCCCAACAGGAAGAGTACCTTTAAGATACCTTAAGATTCGTTTAACTGCCACAAAGTGATCCACCATAGGACGTTGCATAAATTGGCACACCTGATGGACTGTAAACGCAATGTCAGGCCTTGTAAACGTCAGGTATTGTAGAGCACCTACAATGCTGCGATACAAGGAAGGATTATCAAAAGGTTCTCCATCATCCTTGAGTAACCGTTGATATGGAAGACAAGGAGTGGCACACGGCTTGGCAGTTTGCATATCAGTTTTGAGAAGCAGCTCATGAATGTAATTCGACTGTGAGAGAAACAGACCAACTAGAGTATGAACAATTTGAACTCCCAAGAAGAAATGAAGATCCCCATATCTGTGATCTGGAATTCTGCAATGAGAGCAACAATGACCTGATTAATGACATTAGAATCACTCCCCGAGATAATAATATCATCAACATATACCAGCAAGATGATGACCCCAACATCCAGATATTTGACAAAGAGTGACGAATCTGAATACGTGTGATGAAATCCCAGTGATGGCAGAAAAGAAGTGAACCTTTCATTGTAATTTGCAGACAAGCTGAGGTTGTAATTGATCAACAAAACCAGGGGGCTGTGACATAAACACATCCTCATGAAGAATGCCATGTAGAAATGCATTTTTAACATCAAGTTGCCTCAAATTGAGCAGCCAGTGCCAATACCAGTCTCACCGTGGTTGGCTTCACCACAGGACTAAATGTTTCACCATAATCCAATCCAGGCTCTTGACTAAATCCCCGAGCAACCAACTGTGCCTTGTACCTTGCAATAGTCCCATCAGCATGCCTCTTAATTTTAAAAATCCATTTGCAACCAACTAGATTTTTATCAGATGGCAGATGCATTAAACTCCAGGTCTGCTGCGACTGAAGAGCATCAATTTCATCCTTCATGGCCTTCAACCAAACTGGAATGGTCAAAGCAGCTTTGTAACTGGGTGGCTCAACCACATTCAAATCAGTAGTGGTTGAGACAACAGACATGGCAAGACACACCTTCTTCTTCTTAATAACCCTACTCTTACTTCGTGTCTGCATTGGATGCAAGTTCATATCTGGGATATGAAGAATCACTGAAATGCACTCAGGATTAAATGAATCAATTGAGGACCAATCACTCTCAGATGCATTTCTAGAATTGGAGACAAGACCAGCAGGAGTGGATGATATTGGCAAAGGAACAGCAGGAATGGATTCTGACGAGACAGGAATGGATATGGAAGATGACGATGCATGGACAGGGGAAGGAGTGGCAGAAGGAAAAACAACAACATTTTCATGATTAACAACTGGAAAGGGCACATGTGAGGACTGGGAAGAAGATAAAGTAGTGCCCTTAACACCAGTAGTTAAATCAATATATGGAAAAACATGCTCATTAAAAATGACATGTCTAGAGATATATGTTCTTTTACCAACTGGTTCATAACAAAGATAGCTTTTATATTGAGAGGCATATCCCAAGAAGACACACATGGTGGTTTTAGGTTGTAACTTTTTAAGTCGATATGGTCGTAATAACAGAAAACAAGCACAACTGAAAATTCGCAAGTGAGACATGGAAGGAATAGTTTGAAATAAAATCTCGTAAGGGGATTTATTCTGTAAAATTATAGAAGGCATTCTATTGATAAGATATAAGGATGTATGGATGACATGAGTCCAAAAAGAAGTAGGTAATTTGGCATATTGTAGTACAATGATTGTAGTTTCAATTAAATGCCTATGTTTGCTTTCAGCAAGACCATTCTGTTCAGGAGTATGATGGCAGGATTTTTGATGAACAATGCCTTTTGAAATGAAGAATGATTGGAGTTGTTTACTAACATACTCACCACCCCCATCGCTTTGCAGAACTTTATTAGAACACGAAAACTAGGTTTGAACATAGTGATAAAATCTGACGTATATAGAATAAAAATCACTTTTATGAACTAGTGGAAATAGCCAACAATAACGTGAAAATTCATCGATAGAAGTCACATAATATCGGTATCCATCTATGGAAACACAAGGAGAAGGACCCCAAATATCACTGTGAATAGTGTGAAATGGAATTACAGATTTATGAACACGCGATTAAAAGGGAAGTTTTGAAAACTTACCCTGAAGACAACTATGACATACAGAAGCATTTGAATCAATCGAACATTTAATATTGGCTTTATCTACCATCATCGTAGCAATTTTATTAGTGGGATGGCCTAAACGATGATGCCAAGTAGACGAGAGAACTAACTGACCACGAAAGGACCGAGATTGACGTGCGAAAAGGGATTGACGATGATGAACAAAGGAAAAGGGATAGAGTCCATTACTGCATTGCCCTTTGTATATGATCCTCCCTGTGAACTTGTCCTGAATCCAAAAATTGAAAGCATCAAAGATTAGTCTACAATGATTATCCAAACACAACCGATGCACGGATACTAAATTTTGAGTCAATTTAGGAACATGCAGAATTGAATGGAGCTGAATAGGTGCAGTATTTGTGGGAATAATGGAATTCCCAATATGTGATACGAGCAAACCTTCACCATTTGCCATTTGCACTGTATCGTTTGTAAGATAAGTGGTGGATGATGACAGATTATTCAAGTCTGCTGTCATATGGTTTGTTGCTTCAGAATCGGCTATCCAAACTGGAGAGGCATTCTGAGACTGCTGCAAAACAGAGTGTTGAGGTGGTTGTAGGACAGTGTTCAGTGCTACACTTTTCTGAGCATGATAATCCTGAGCTGAGGGATAACTGACATGGTAATCCGAAGCTGAGGCATTGGTATTACCATCAAAGTTGGGACCATTGTTATTGTAAAAACAATACAATGTGTTATGATTTGTCTTGCCACATATATGACACCTTAGCCTTTCACTGCGATTGAGACCACAAACTGGAGCTGTATAGCCTTCAAGATTGCACAACTGGCATACTGAATTACTGGATAGTGAAGATGAAGACTGGTAAGAGTCAAACATTCCTGAATTCATGACTGGTATATCATGCATTCTGCCATGAAAAGGACTTTTCTGATGAAAGTGCCTCTGCTGTGAATGAAACCTGCACCTGCCTCTGTTCCTGTGAAATGGTTTATAGCCACCATTTCCATACGAATTGTAGCCATTCATTCCACGTGCCTGTGGAAATCTTACTGGTGATGCAGGTAAGTTGGGTTTTGAGACAGTGTGCATAGCAGTAAGGTATGCAGGGGTGTCTGTTACCGAATTCTCCACAATTCGTTCTTCAGCCAATAATTGTGATCTAAATTCCTGCAATGGAATGACACTTTCTCTGCCTCTGATCACACATCTAAATGTGTTGAATTCAGGTGGAAGTCCATTCAATGCCAATATCACAATGTCTTCGTCTGCAAAATAAACTCCAGCTGCACTCAAATAATCTCGTGCCTCTTTTATCTTCAGAAGATATTGACTCACAGAATCAGCTCCTTTCTTGATGTTCTGCAGGTTGGATTTCAGTTGAAATATGCTGGTTTTGGATACAGTGGAAAATTGTTCCTTTAACCTATTCCAGAGATCATGGGAGCTGCTGCTACCGATTGCATAAGACATGGCCATAGGTGATAATGTAGCAGTAATGAGTTGCATGACTGCACGATCATGCATTTTCCATATCATTACATTCTCACATTCCGTAGCAGAAAGTGAGTTAGAATTGTCTGTATTACTCTCAGCTACTGAATTAGTAATAGGACAAGGATTAGAACCATCAGTAAAACCAATGATTCCGTTACTCTCTAGGAATAATTGCATTTGAAAATTCCAATTCAAGAAATTTGACTCGTCCAATTTCACATTCACAGAGGTGGAAATTGTGGAAATCAGACCTGTAATTGGAGATTGAAGGATTTGAAATTGTGAAGCAGTCACCATTGCTGTTGGATGATCAGAAAGAATGATAGAGGCAAAGTGATCACACACTTTACACAATTTAGTGAGAATACAGTAGTTGTCTATTCACGAAGCTACGAATTTTGCAGTCAATTTGTTTGAAATCTGCAAAATTTATCACACACTTTACATAATTCAATGTTTATACAGTAGCTGTCTTTTCACAAAGCTATGAATTTTGCAGTCAAGTTGTATGAAATCTGCAACAATTTGTCAAATCTGTGGAAGCAAAAAGAATTTTTTTGAGAAATTTCTTCGATTCAGTGTGTTTGCGTGAGCAATTCAAGCTCTGATACCATGTAGAAATGCAGGGATTATAGAAAGGGAAGAGAGGATTCTGTTTGAGAGAGAAGAAGATAAGCTTGGATAGAATTTGTGGATTTTGTTATTCTGTTTTTCACACGCAATGCATGCTCTGTTTACAGTTATTTATACCCACTTCTATGCCATGTATGCATGTATGTATTACACTGTATGCATACTCATTATATGCATACATTTCTGTTACATACATTATCACTTATCACTTTCGTCCTATGATGGTCTTCATCATTGTTAAGAAATAATAAAGAAAGTTCGTTATATTGCTTATCATTTTCGTCCTACGATGGTCTTCATCATACCCTTTAATCTGGATCCTAGCTAGTAGTACTATTTGTTAAGTAACTATCTTTTTTGTCAAGTAAACATTTAACCTAAAAATTATTTAAGCGAGATTTCAGAATATAATTTATATTATTTTTTAACACATATTTTCAAGTGAAAGATCTTTGGGCTTGAAACTTGTAAAAATCCACACTAACATGTGCTTATTTTTTATCAAATAAAATAGTGGTTGTGAGATTTAAACTCATGACTGCTGAGTCAACAAGATTTTAATATCATATTAAGAAATCATCGCATTTAAAAACTTAAACTATTAAATAAGACTCTAAAATATAATTTATATTATTTTTTAACACATCATACTTATATCTATAATTATTGTACCTTTAATTAATGGAATTGATTAAGAACAAGAGATACAAAAGATTGAAGAACGCATATATCTAGATTACTTTTGCCTTTCAATTTTAACGACGGGTCTCCAAGTTCCACCGGGGTTCCCCTTGAATATGCAGCCCAATTTACCCTTATCTTTGAATTTCTGCCTTCAATCATAAAAATGAGCACGTGGTTGCTTGAGATTTCATTTTTGTTTCGAATTTTAATGGTTTTTTTATTGGGTAATATTTGATAGACTAGGATGAATACCCTACAATTGTTTTATTTTTTCTATAGTGAGACAAAATATTCAAGGTAATGAAAAATACTTGTACAACTTTCCTCATCATGTCTTTACTATAATCCATTAAGAGTGTGTTTGGTATTGTTTTTGCTTTTGTGGTTGAGATTTAAAAAAGCAGTTTCATGAAAAGTACTTTTAGGTTTTAGCTATAGTTCAAAATAAGTAGTGAAGTATTTGGTTAAAACTATGGTTGAGTTTGAGGTTGATAAAAAACAATTTTGTGTGTTTAGTTATCATGTTTTTTATATTGCTGTCAACTTGTGAAATTAATTTAATGGACACACACACACACACACATATATAAATTGTTTTTTTAAATTTTGTAGATTAATAATCATAATAATAAAATATAATTAATAATTCATGAAAAAAACAGATATTTTTTTATTCTCCCATCAAACTACTTGTAATTTGATCACGAACAGATATTTCTCTTTCATCAGGACTGATCTGTATCTACATATTTAAAAAAAAATCGGCCTAGGCCTAGAGCAGGCCAAAGCCCAACTCTACTAGACTTGGGTTGGGCAGAGAGCAGGCCCAACCCAAGTCCAACTTTAAAAAGGGAGGCATGAAATGGTGCGCTGCACTGTTCATATCTTCTTAACACGTGAACATCATGAATTTATTCACGTGAACAGTAGCGTCCGACCGACCATGACAAGAACTTTAACAGTCGATGCCGATGGGTAGATGAGACCGAGGTGGTTCTTCTTGTGGTGATGATGTCGAAAATGGTGGCATGTGGTGGCCAGTAGGAGCGTCGGAAGCCTGCTGTCACCGCTACTGCTTCGACACCGGGGATTCTTGCTCTCACTGCAGGTGGTCACGGAAGAGCTTCTGGAGTGGAGAAGAAGATCCTGGTGATGAGGGGATGGTGGTGGTGTCTCCGGGAGCTACCCCGACTGTGTAGAGAGAGAGAGTCGCCGTTGTAGAGAGAGAGAGTTGTCATGTGTAGAGAGAGAAAGTTGTCACCGTGGAGAGAGAGAGCTGCCGTTGTGGAGAGAGAGAGACCGCCATTTGCAATAAACACACCCTCCAGCTGCTGACCTGCAATCCATCACGAGGAAACACATGCAAAAAAAATGAATCACGATCGCGCCCAAAAGCATCATTTTTCTCCTTATTACAAACCACGATTTCAGTCGATTTTTAGGTGGGTCCCATAGCAATTTAATCTGCTTTTTCATTACCAAACGCCATGAAACTGCTTCTTGCTCCAACCTCCGTTTCAATCGCAATCCAAAACGGGTGCTAAATTATTATTAATGTTTATTTTAAATACATGCATGGCATATTAATTATCACGAGACTCATAATATTCATAATTAAAAAATAGAAAAGATAATTGTCAACAAACTATCTCATCTAAAAATTTAAACTATTAGATGAGATTCCAGAATATAATTTATATTATTCTGTAATATATTTTCCCAAATGAAAGTTATCTAGGCTTGAAACTTGCATATACCTACACTATGTAAGAGGTTTTGGACACAGTTTCAATGAATAATTCCACCACACTTTTCATTGATTCTTTACAGTGTATATATACACAAAAGGTAGCTACATAATTGCCTATATGTTTGCTGATAATTAAGACAAGAATTTTGTACATTAATGAAGGGATTACAATTCAGAATTTTGTACATTAATGAAGGGATTACAATTCTAAATATAGAAGGGTGTATAACGGTCTGATCCCAACGGCAGGAAGCTTAACATGGAAGGTTTGATTTTGGCATGAATATCTGCTTGTGTGGATCTTCAGTCTGGGTTGCATGTTTCCTCAATACGCCCCCGCAAGATAGGGCCACCATCGGTGAGGCCAATCTTGGACCTGAGGAATTCGGTGCGCTGGTGGGACAAGGGTTTCGTCAGTAGGTCCGCAAGTTGGTCTTGAGTGTGAACATGTTGAACCTTGAGTGAACCCTTTTGAACTAAGTCACGAACGAAATGAAGATCGATTTGAATATGCTTCATTCGAGAGTGATGGACTGGATTGTAGCTGAGGTGAGTGGCGCCAAGGTTGTCACATAGTAACAACGGAGCAGTTTTGATGGGGAAGCCAAGTTCGGATAGGAGACCATGTAACCATATTGTTTCGGAGGCTGCGTTTGCAAGTGATCTGTACTCGGCCTCGGTGGAGGATCGGGCAATGGCTCGCTGTTTTTTGGAGCTCCATGAGATAGGATTCTGACCAAGAAAGCTGATGTAGGCTGACGTAGAGGAGCGATCATCAATGTTTCCAGCCCAATCAGCATCTGAGTATGTTGTAAGAGTCCAGGATGTGTTCTTCTTGAGGTGAATGCCGTGAAAGATGGTCTGCTTGAGATAGCGTAGCAATCGCTTGACTGCAGCCCAGTGGGAGTGGGTAGGCTTGTGCATGAACTGTGACAATTTATTGACAGCAAAGGAAATGTCAGGACGAGTTAAAGAAAGATATTGAAGACTTCCAATTACCCGTCGAAATTCGGTGCTGTCAAAGGCAGCAGTTCCATCAACCAGTTTTAGTGAGGTGCTGGTTGATAATGGAGTAGAAATGTCCTTGGCACCCACCATGTTTGTTGTGGTAAGCAAATCCCGAATATACTTATGCTGCGATAAGAAAAGTCCTGCACAAGTGGGGAGAACTTCCACCCCTAAAAAATAATTAAGAATACCCATGTCTTTTAAGTGAAATTTGGAACCAAGTTGTGTCACAATTGATTGCACAAAGGAGGTAGTGTTACCAGTAAGTACAAGATCATCCACATAAACCAATAAGAAACAAATTATCGAGTCATTGCGATAAATAAACAGAGAAGGATCAGCCTTTGATATAATAAAACCGAGAGCAATAAGAGCAGACTTAAGTGTGCAGTACCAAGCCCTAGGGGCCTGTTTAAGGCCATAAATGGCTTTGCGTAATCTGCATACATAGTGAGGTTTAGAGGGATCCTTAAAACCTGGTGGTTGACTCATGTGGACAGTTTCAGTCAGCTTACCATGTAAAAATGCGTTGTTCACATCCATTTGTCTTAAGGACCAACCCTGCATCACAGCAATGCTAAGAACAATTCGAATGGTCGCAGGTTTTACTACTGGACTAAATGTTTGAGTGTAATCAATCCCATATTTTTGGTGAAAGCCCTTGGCTACAAGCCGGGCTTTAAACCGATCAATGGAGCCATTGGGTTTTTGTTTTACTCGAAAAACCCACTTGCAGCTCACGGGGTTGCAGCCAGGTGGAGGGGGAACTAAGTCCCAAGTTCCATGGCGCATGAGAGCAGTGAGCTCATCGGACATGGCAGCACGCCATTGAGGCATGGACAGAGCTTGAGTCACACACGTGGGTTCTAGGCTCTGTGGTAGGGGGTGTTTGGTGACAAGGTTGATCTGTTTGGGTTTGAAAATCTGATTCATAGATCGTGTGACCATGGAGTGTGTGCGGTGATTCATTGCATCATTGGGACTAGTGGAAGTCACCGTAGGAGATGGTGGTTGTAACTGTGAGGTGACTGGATTAGAGGAATAATCATGCAAAGATGATGCAGATGCATGTGAATCACTCAGATTTGCAGTATTAAACGAGTTTGAAGAAATTGGTGAAGAGTTGAGAGAAGACATACCTGGAGGAGATGGATCGGCGGCGAGATCATTTTCCAAGGACACTGATGGAGCCGAAGAGGGTGGAGGAACAGGAGGTGGTTGGAGAGGAATGAGTGACGAAGCGGGCCGAGAGGTGAGAGACGATTCGGGCCGAGAGGATGAAGTTAAAAGGGAGGCTAGAGTTTTGCTCTCATCAAAGAGCACATGCCTTGACAGATACACTCTAAGTGTATTGGGCTCCAGACACCGATAGGCATGTTGGGTTAAGGAGTACCCAATGAAGATGCATGGTGTGGATTTGGGCTGCATTTTATTGTTGGTATAGGGTCGGGTCAAAGGGTAGCATATGCACCCAAATGTTTTTAATTTAAGATAATTTGGCTTTTGACCAAACAATGTTTCAAAAGGGGATTTGTTTTGAAGTAAGGGTGTTGGTTGACGGTTGATTAAATATGCAGCGGTATGAAATGCATGAGGCCAGTATGATAAAGGTAGATTTGCATCATGAAGTAAAGTAAGACCTGTTTCAACTAAATGACGGTGACGACGTTCAGAGACGCCATTTTGTTGAGGTGTGTGCGGTGCAGTTGTGTAGTGACTAATGCCATGTAAAGAAAGAAATGGTTTGAGGCTAATGAATTCCCCGCCATTATCAAAGTAAAGACTTTTTATGCTTGTTTGAAAACGTTTTTCAACAATTTTTTTAAATTGAGGAAAAATATTTTTGACGCAAGATTTAGTATGGATGGGGTAAAACCACAAATATTTGGTGTAATGGTCAACAAAAATTAAGTAATAACGTGAACCATCTAGACCGTCACAATGAGCTGGTCCCCACACATCAGTATAAATAGTGTCTAGGGGAGCATGACTTTGAATGCTTGTGGAATGAAAAGGAAGTTGATGGGCTTTATTGATAGAACATGAAGAACACAAGGAATTATTTTGTTTTTTGTTTTCTTTAATTGGAAGTGAAAAAAGATTAACAAGACTGTGAACAATTTTAAGAGAGGGATGTCCAAGGTGCTTATGCCAGCCTTCAAATGACGTCCGTTCATGCACATTGGCAACAATTTTGGATGATGGCCCCATCGACGAATTTGGAAAAAGATACACGCCGTCCTTACATGCTCCTTTTAGTATGATCGCCCCCGTAGTCGGATCCTTCACCAAAAAATAAAAGGGGTGAAGTTCAAGAAAAACATTATTTTGTAATGTAAAATGATGAGCAGAAATTAAATTCTTGCAGATATTAGGAACACATAGAGTATCATGAAGAACAAACGTGCGTGTGGGTGATTTTAAAGTTAAAGAACCAATATGAGTAACCGGCAAACCTGACCCATCACCAATGACAACTTCATCGGTGCCATCGTATTCAGAGTGTATAGATAAATTTCCTAAATCACCAGTAATATTATGAGACGCAGCAGAGTCAAGGAGCCATTTTTGGTCCTTTTGATTTGAGGTCGTGGCACAATTTGCCATAAAATCAGATGTACGGAATTGTGAACAAGTTTTTGCAATATGCCCGACTTGATCACATAGCTGGCATTTGGGCTGAAAACGTCTCTGATTGGGCCTGTTTTGTTGATATCTCCGGTTGTCTCTAAATGGACCCGAGTATTGGGCCGTTTGTTGGGGCAAGCCAGTGGGCTTATATGGCCTGGGCAAGATGCCCTTTCGGGGACTCCCATTTGGAGAGAATGTCGTCTGCCTATGACGATGAGTGTAGTGAGCAGAGGCGACGAGCTGCTGCGACGAGGATTCCAGCCGGCGCAGGTAATTATCATGCCCCACGAGAAGATCGTGAAGCTCCTCGAAGGTAAGGGAAGTGGCCCTTGCTCTTATTGAGGTTGCAATGTCCCGAAAATCAGGACCCAATCCATTTAGGATGTAAAGGGTGAGATCATCATCTGCAATGGGATGATCGATGAGAGAGAGTTCATCTGCAAGGGCTTTAACCGTGTGCAGGAAGGTGACAATCGAACGATTTCCTCGTTGAATCAAGGTGAGTTCTTCTTTCAATTGCATTGCTCGGGTTCGAGACTTGCTGGCATAGAGATGATGAAGCTTTGTCCAAGCCTCATGGGAGGTTTTGGCAGTGGCTATGAGAGGAGTGATAGTGCTTGATGTTGAAGCCAGAATAGCACTGAGAATCAATTTGTCTTGACGGACCCAATGAGTTTTATTTAACTCAGTGGTGGAGGTGCCGGCAGGGGATGGGCACTGGGATATTCCATGAACATAGTCTAGGAGATTGTACCCTATAAGGAGAGCTTCAAATTGTGCTCTCCACTGTGGAAAGGTGGATGGTTGTAGCTTTTCATTGATTTGTGTCGTAATGTTTAGTGCAATGAGGGTGTTTTCAGTGGATGGGGTGAGAATGGGTTGAGTTGTTGGGTTCTGGGTAGCGGATTGAGTTTCAGAGGATGTCATTGTATTTGGGGGAAGGGGATCGTGTTGCTCGGTGGAGAAAGGCTCTTCTGATACCATGTAAGAGGTTTTGGACACAGTTTCAATGAATAATTCCACCACACTTTTCATTGATTCTTTACAGTGTATATATACACAAAAGGTAGCTACATAATTGCCTATATGTTTGCTGATAATTAAGACAAGAATTATGTACATTAATGAAGGGATTACAATTCAGAATTTTGTACATTAATGAAGGGATTACAATTCTAAATATAGAAGGGTGTATAACGGTCTGATCCCAACGGCAGGAAGCTTAACATGGAAGGTTTGATTTTGGCATGAATATCTGCTTGTGTGGATCTTCAGTCTGGGTTGCATGTTTCCTCAATACACTACCCTGTGTTTAATTTTTATCAAATAAAATGAAAGTAATGAGATTTAAACTCGTAATCGATGAGTCAATAAAATTTTAAAACCACGTCAAGAAATCATCTCACCTAAAAACTCATAATATAATTTATATTATTCTCTAATAACAATTGAGATTTCAAAATAAAACAAAAAAAGAAATGAAAACTTAAATAACGAAGATGTAAATCATATATATTGGGAGGAAAGTTCTCCGTTCTTTTTTTTTTTGACAGTTTTTATAGTTGATTTCATTTCTTTTTTTTTTAGATGTTCCAATTTTTTTACATTTTTTTAATATATATATATATATATATATATATATATATATATATATATTTAATTTGATGGTTGAGAGATGTTTTTGTTTGAAAAGGAACAAAGGAACATAAATAAGAGAAATACTAATGTAAAAGAGAAAAAAAAGCATACGAAAGAATAAACCCATTATATAATATTGTATACCCACATTATCGCTACATACATCGTAAAATATGAATTAAACTAGGATTTAAAATTGAAGAGAGAAGAAGTCAAAACAAAAAAACAATTATATATAAAGTCAATCGATATTTTTAAAAATAACAGTAGGAAGGGAACAGAAAGAACACCAGGCCGGGTAGAGACCAAGCACCAGTTCCATGAGATGAATTGATTTAGAAAATGGTTGAGTTATCACTTTTGAAAAAGGACTTTTCTCCTTTGTTTTTTGTGGTAAAAAAACAAGAAATCTATTAAATATCCAGCTTTTGTTAAAGCAATACGCTGAAAATTCTGCCACTGTATCTAAATTTTCTTCGAGTGAAGCACTTGAAAATTAAAAAAATCAGTGATTTTTTTAGATAGTTTTAATGTATTAGTATCAAAAATAATTTTTAAAAAATAAAAAAAATATCATTATAATACTTTACTAAATGAAAAACATTTTAAAATTTAACTTTGAAATTATTGAATAATTTTTAGTGCCTATAGCTAGTGAGAATAGAGGGATCCAAGCTCACGACCTCTCTAGAATTACTACTATATCTCTTTTAAATGTCATTTTTTTTCAAAACAAGCAACCTAAGAGACCTTTTAACACACCTAACCTTGAAAACAAATTTGGGTTTACTTTTGCTCTTGCCATTTTGCTTACCAAACCCTATGAAACAGCATTCCGAAGAGGCTGCTTGGAATTTCCTTTAAAAAAACAATAATTAGATGCTTGTATCTGCTTAAAACAATCATTTGATGGTGACAAACTCAGGATAGATCGGCATTATGTTTCTCTTGAAAATCTGAGTAAGAAAATGATGACTTGAAGACAACTTGGCTTTTGACAGTTCATCGTAGCTTGAAAGAAATTATTTTTTTTTAGTTTATATCACAGTCTAGACTCTTAACGGTATGCAGACATCCTTGACAAATCTTAATTAATTAATGAGCTTAATCATCCTCTATAAATGGACGAGTTCCCACATGCATTCTACAACATCTTCAATCTTGATTAATTCTCTCCATTCTAGCATCGTAAAATATGAATTAAACTAAGATTTAAAATTGAAGAGAGAAGAAGTCAAAACACAAAACAATTATATGTAAATTCAATCAATATTTTAAAAAATGACAATAAGAAGGGAACATAAAGAAATAAACATTTCAATACTTGCAAGCATGAATAAAGAACACAAGGTCGGGTAGAGACCAAGCACCAGTTCCATGAGATGAATTGATTGAGAAAATGGTTGAGTTATCACTTTTGAAAAAGGACTTTTCTCCCTTGTTTTTTGTGGTAAAAAAACAAGAAATCTATTAAATATCTAACTTTTGTTATAATCATTGGCAGCATTTCATACAGCTGCCACGCAAAATCAGTTTTGACCGACGGCTGCGAAAGCAATACGCTGAAAATTCTGCCATTGTATCTAAATTTTCTTTGAGTAAAGCACTTTAAAATTAAAAAAATAGTGTTTTTATATTATTATTTGATGTTAAAAATAATTTTTGATAAATGAAAACATTTTAAAAATCATCCTCAGCTATACTCGGAAAACAAGCCAGAAACAAATCATTGAAGATTTTAGTGCCTATAGCTAGTGAGAATAGAGGAATCCAGGCTAACGACCTCTCTAAAATTACTAGTATTCTCTATAAAAATCTCTTTTAAAATGTCATTTGTTTCAAAAAGAAGCAACCTAAGAGACTTCTTAACACGCCTAACTTGAAAACAAATTTGGATTTACTTTTGCTCCTGGCATTTTGCTTACCAAACCTGTTAGAGAATAATATAAATCATATTCTGGGGCCTCACCTACAAGCTTGAGCTTTTAGGTGAGATGGTTCCTTAACATGGTATCAGAGCCTTATTGACCCAGCGGTCATGAGTTCGAATCTCACCACTCTCATTCTATTTCATAAAAATCAAACACAAGGCAGTGTTGGCCTATGTGCAAGTTTCAACCCCAAAGGGCTTTCACTTGAGGGGGTGTGTTAGAGAATAATATAAATCATATTCTGGGGCCTCACCTACAAGCTTGAGCTTTTAGGTGAGATGGTTCCTTAACAAAACCCTTTGAAACAGCAATCCGAAGAGGCTGCTTGGAATTTCCTTTAAAAAAACAATAATTAGTTGCTTGCAGCCATGGATATCTGCTTAAACAATCATTTGATGGTGACAAACTAAGGATAGATCGGCATTATGTGCTATTATCGCAATTGTCGTTACGCTTATTAATATTTATGCCGCCTTGAACACAACTTGGCTTTTGACAGTTCATCGTAGAATGAAATTATTTTTTTAATTTATAACATAGTCTAGACTCTTAACGGCATGCGGACATCAATATTGAACCATGATTTACACGTTATCCCGCACAGCTTTTACTGAAACAAATCTTAATTAATGAGCTTAATCATCCTCTATTAATGGACGAGTTCCCACATCGTTCTACTCCATCTTCAACCTTAATTAATTCTCTCCATTCTAGCATCTCGTGTTAAGCTACGCTAGCAAAACTAGCTAGACATTTTAATTGTGTGTGTAAGATCTTAGTACTGTTGCACTTGAGAAATGGCAGTGAAAGTGGCGGCAGCTTTCATTTTTATGTTGTTTTTCTTGAGCACAGCTTGCCAAGCAAAACTCTCCTCTTCATTTTACGACAAGTCTTGTCCTAAAGCAGAAAGTACAATCCGAACTGCCATCAGAGCTGCAATTGCGAGAGAACGGAGGATGGCGGCGTCTCTCATTCGCCTCCACTTCCATGATTGCTTCGTGCAGGTACTGGTGCAACTGTAAATCAATTGTTCCTACTATTGTTATTGACTCTGATCTAGCACGTATTCTTCACGAATTATATTCCTGCTCGTTTTTCCAGGGTTGTGATGCCTCGATTCTATTAGACGAAACTTCCTCTATTCAGAGTGAAAAGACCGCAGGGCCCAATGATAACTCTGTTAGAGGTTATGAAGTCATAGATAAAGCAAAATCCAAAGTAGAGAAGATATGTCCAGGAGTTGTATCTTGCGCAGATATCATTGCTGTGGCCGCAAGGGATGCGTCTGCCTACGTGAGTGTGTAAATAATTCATCTCTTTAATTTTGTTAGCGTTTCAAGTTAGTAGATCAGTTTATCTAATTCATGATTACTCTGAAAAATATCACAGGTGGGCGGTCCATCTTGGGCAGTGAAGCTTGGAAGAAGAGATTCAACCACTGCCAGTCGAAATTTAGCCAACACGGATCTTCCTGCTTTCTTTGACAGCCTCGATACACTTATATCTGGGTTCCGGAAGAAAGGCCTTACTGCAAGGGACATGGTTGCATTGTCAGGTTGGCTCCTGCGACCGCCATATATAAGATGGCTTCATTAACGTATCCTGAATATTAAACTCCTGAAGCTAAATATATTCGTTTTCGGGTGCAGGTTCTCACACGATTGGACAAGCTCAGTGCTTTACATTCCGTGACAGGATTCACAATGCTAGCAATATCGATGCTGGATTCGCTAGCACTCGCAAGAGACGTTGTCCACTTTCTGGTGGTCAGGCAAATCTGGCTCCGCTCGATTTGGTCACACCCAACTCTTTTGACAACAATTACTTCAAGAACTTGATGCGAAAGAAGGGTCTCCTTCAGTCAGATCAAGTTCTTTTCAATGGAGGCTCTACAGACAGCATTGTCTCAGAATACAGTAGAAATCCTGCTAAATTCAGTTCTGATTTTGCTTCCGCCATGATCAAAATGGGAAACATCCGTCCACTGACCGGATCAGCCGGGCAGATAAGGAGGATTTGCAGTGCTGTCAACTAGTTTTTCCCTTTATGCTTGATTTGTTTTATTTTATTTATTTATTTTACGAAGTGTGCAGACGCCCCCAATCAGTTTCTTCAATTAAAGGCCTGCTTGTAGTCGTCGTCGTCGTCGTCAAGTGTGCATATGCATGTGTGATTCCCCCCCCTCAAAGTGTCGATTGTTTATTGTTTTGAAGATTTAAGAAATAATGAAGGAAAATTCCTCTTCATGGTTTTATTTATTTATTATTATTATATGAAATCCAACCTGGACTGGAGAATGAATCACTGTAGTGATTATACAGTATCATACATTATCAGATTTTTTAAGGAATCAATCTAAGACATAACTCGGGGACTAATTTACAAAAGGGCTCGAATAATTGAACTGTATGTCAATTCACGAAATGTCTAGAGTTCATAATTTTATTAAAACAATATCTATTTTATTTTTAAAATATGAATTTGACCTAGTTAATTTAATATGAAACTCAACCCGAATCAGCTTAGATGAAAGGTTTTATGAGTTTACTATAAAAAAAATTGAGATCAAGTTTAATAAATATCTATGGTTGCTAAGTTTCAAGTCACTAATTAGATAGTAAAAAATAATAATTAATAGGAACGTAACACCACACCAACTTATTCTATTAAATATATATTACGGAAGTACAGGATACGTCATCACATCACCAATCCATGACATTTATCCACCGTAATCACTCGGAAATGATAAAAGTTCAAACGATAAACTTAATTATTCTCAATAAAGGATATAATTAAGTACAAGAAATGATGGTATTACAAGGAAGCCAATTTTTTAAAATTGAATACAATCATCAGGGATGACACTGAAGATGGACTATATATAATGTTTGACTTTTTGTTGAACGGAAAATAGAAGGAAGCATCCTCAAGCTTTTAGATCTTTGTTGAGAGAACATTGCAGAAATGAAAAAATAGCATTCCAGCCATTGTCGGAAGGGTGAGCCAGATCAAAAAAGAAAGATGACTTGGGATTCGGGCATACTCCTTCCGCTGAGCATATGAACTCAACATTCTTTGCGCAACATGGCTGCAACGGGTTCTTGTACTCGGTATTTGCTGTGACTAGTAGAAAGAATAAAGGTTGATCAAGCTTTAAGCTTGAGATACATATAAAAACAAATTGTGGTTGAAAAAACATGAGCAGAAAAATTACCGGCACCCTGTCTGAATTGGTCAATAGCAGAAACCATAGCGTTATAGAGATCAAGAACTACAAAAGTGCTTTTGTTTCCATCATCAGTGTTCAGCTTTTCTACTGCTTTCTGCAAAAGCTGGCTGTGGATCATGGCGATTTTGTTGGATTCTTCATCGCAATTCTGATATGAATTTGGTGGAATTGTGTTTAAAGGCAAGCATCCTAGAGGTGGTAATGTTGCCACTGCAATTTTTTTCACTCCAAGGTGATTAATACGTTGCAGGTCTGCAGCGAGCTGGTTTACAAGTCCTTCGGTGAAAGCAGGCAGTCCCTATCATAGAAAGAAATACAAGTTTAAAAGCTACATGTTCAGCTTAAAAAATACTTGCAAGACTTTTTTTTTTTTTTATCTAGGGCAAGAACTACTCACATCTTTGGAACCTTTTTTGGACGCGGAATAGAATGAATAGTCATTGACTCCGGTGGAAACCAGAGCAACTGACGAACTGTAGTCAAAATGACGGCTGTATACATTTTCTTTGAGCAGCTGTTCAAATTGATCGATCTGGACTGTGAGGCTGTCATTCTCCCATGTGGGGAAAACACCACTGCCTCCATGTGCAAAGTTTAATCCTTGCTGAGTATTTTTTGATGTATTTCTCAGTTGATAAGGTGTAGGTGATTCTATTCCCAGAAATGATGCTGCACATTTGTATATTTAATATATTATCTGATCAGCTCTAAAAATAAGAAGAGAAAGTAAGGGAGAGAAAAATGAGAGTAAGAGAAAAGTCATGAAGCACCTATATGGTCAGTAAGAACACGACCGTCGGAGGCTCGACCATTTGGTTTACCGGGAAATGTTTTGCCAAAAGGTTCTTTCCATGGACCCCTGATGTTCTGTGGCCAATTTCCTGTATCAACATAGGAGTCACCAAAAACAAAGAGTTTTGGAGAGCTCTTGGGGCGATTTTGAGCTGAAATACCAAAGAAAAACAATGAATGATTAATTTGTTGAAGATCGAAGACTTTGATTTTGATTCCAAGACTGAAATTGGTATAGTGTTTATCATTTTTAAATAAGATCAATTGTTGATCAGTTTTAGTGATTTATAATTTCCAATTAGAAGCCTATCTAGAATAAGAATAGAAGAAAGAGTTTGTAATAGATTAGATTTCTTATTCTTGTAATGGTTCAATTTTTCCTATAAATAAAATCGAAGGGATGGCAGTAACCTAAGCACAATTCTACTCTTGATCTTGGTAAAGTAGTTGCCTATTATTCTTGTTCTTTGGTTCTTTGTTGCTGCAAATTATAGCAGCAACTGTTACCTTCAATTCAAACAGTGACTGTTTTTTCTGGAAAATGGGAACAATAACAGTTAATGATCTAAACAGTAATTGTTCGTGCCTTCAAAAATTTCCAACAAAATTACCAGAAATCACTAATCATGTGTTAATTCAAGACTCAAAACTACTAATACTAGAAAATAGAAGATAAACATTTGAGATAAATCAATCGGTCGACGTCTTACCTGTAGAAATAGCAGCGATGGAAAAAAGAAGCAAACCACCCAAGAAAAATCCTTTCCCCTCCATTGGAAAAACAAAGACAAGGAAAGCAAGAACTTTATAAAATTGTAGTTATGATGAAGTAATTTTGGAGAACAATCATTCTTATAGGGTTTACCATCCGGGGCTCTTGCATGGAGGTTTTGAAGGTTGATGAGTTTAGCTGGATTGAGAATTAGGCAGAATTCTAAATTTGATTCGGAAACATCTGGCGAGAACGTGGCCGTTTAATTATGTCATTGCCAGTTAGAAATCTTATGTCCTTGTGTTAGTTTCATCACGAAATGAGGATTCATCTCTATCTTAAAATGCCAACCTGCGTTTGGGGACAGCTTCTTTGGGGTAATAATACAACTGATTTCTATGTGAAAATATCTGTAAAAATTGAAAATATTTCTATCGTCATCAATGTAACAAAAAAAAAAAGAAGCTATCGTTCTGCTGGCAAGCAATTTCCATGAAGATAGTCCAGTTCTTCAATCGAGTTCTTAATTTAGCTTCGAAACATTCGAATATACCTTCTTTTTATATTCTTTATAAAACCGTTCTTATTTGTACTCACTTTGTTAGATTAGTGAAAAATTTAATTTGAGTTAATCTCTTCATTTTTTATAGGATACATTAGAAAAGAAGCATTTCAAAAGCTATAGATTGGTAAGTTATCTCAAGTTTTGAGTAAAAAACATCTTGAGAATATTAATTTATTTAAAAAAAAATTACTTAAAACTTGGATTGGCTTGGTTCTTCATCAGCGGATTATCAATTGGACTTAATATACCGGATCAAGTTTTATACTACTAAAAAATATATATATAAAACAATATTCATACAATTAGCTGATGTGCCGGGTCATGTTTTACTATTAAAAAAAAGGAGAAAAAAACAGAAAAACAATATTCACACAATTAGCTCACAAATGAACACAGGATTCAAAACGTGTAAACTCTGCAAAGCTTCAAGCAAAATAGAGTTATGCTTTTGGCAAGTAAAACCATGGCTCGAATTAGGATTATATCCTCAACTTCTGAAAGGCGCCGAACACTTGCTGATATACACACAGATCGAGGGCATGCCTTACATTGCTCAACAGATTAATTACCATGTTGTCTCTTGTTTACCTTTTCTAAGCTTATTTTTCTGATAAAAAGAAAAAATATGTTCGGTACCAATGCTTTATTTTCCTGTTGAAGATACCCGGTCCATACGTGGAATCTCACTCAACAAGGAGAGGAAATTGCAGTAATATAAAAGGGGTAACAAAAAAATGATAGAAGGCTTAATCGATGAACTCAATCTTTACTTATGTTGATTAGTTGTTCGTCTCAAGTTATCGCCTGACTTTGTTTTTTATAAATCAGTTTCTTACGCCATCAAATGCAAAGGCTGATACTTTTTTGCCTATTTACCTGAAATCCCACGATTTTAGTAAGGCTAAAACGAGAATCATGTTTTAGAAGATAGGATGTTTGTGAAGAACAAACCGACGGAGTTCCTTCCTTTCCTATTTTTTTTTAAAAAAAAAAACTAATACTAATAAAACAAAGTTTTCTCTTCTTTCTTTTTTCACGGCATAAGGCGTGTAACACTGTTGTCAAATCAAGATGTTAAATATTGGAGGATAGTGATAGAGTATAGTATAGCGTATGCATACGTAAATATATCCTTTTAGATATAAATAGCCAACATACGCAGTGTGCGTGCTGTGTGGAAAAACAAACAGTAAAGAGGAAATTTTATATTTTATATTTTCCCTCTTATTTTCTTATCTCTTCTTCTTCTCTCAGTTCATATCTTCTCTTCTCTGCACACTTTGTGCTATATCTCTTCTTAATCGTCAAAATCAAATTCCTCTGTTTTCAATTTTTTCTTTTCCTCAAAAAATTATCAGAGTATCAGCTCGGAATTTCTCCAGAAATTGATCAACGATTTTGTGATTGTGCTAAGCTCAGGAATCATGGTTACAGCAGCACAACTTCAGATTTTACAATCACCGATTACAATGTTGATTTCAACTATCTCCACATCAGTAAATGTGAAGCTCGATGACACGAATTATTTGAATTGATATTTTCAAATGCATTTGCTATTGGAAAGCAATGGTATTATTGGGTTTGTGGATGGAACCCACCTCTGCCCCTCCACTATCACCGTTGATGAATGCGGTACACATAATTCTCCCTCTTCTTCTTCAGTTGAGTGCGATGATGTTTTAATTTGGAAATTGCATGATAGGGCAGTTATGCAATTGATTACTGCAACATTATCCCCAATTGCTATGTCCTGTGCAATTGGTAGTGTAAGCTCTAGGGATTTATGGACACGATTGGTGGAACAATTTTCCACAATCTCTAAAACAAATATTTTCCAAATGAAGTCAAACTTACAGAATATTAGGAAAGGAGCTGATTCTGCTAGTCAATATTTGCTTAAGATTAAGGAAGCTCGGGATTATTTGACTGCTGCCGGTGTGCATTATTCTGATGAGGATATTGTAATTTTGGCGTTAAATGGTCTTTCATCAGAATACAATACATTTCGATGTGTAATTAGAGGAAGGGAGAGTGTGATTACACTGAAAGAATTTCGGTCACAATTGCTTGCTGAGGAGAGGATTGTAGAAACAATTGTCAATGTACCTTCTTATATGTCTGCTATGCATACTGTGTCTGCTGCTAAACCTGGTCTGCCTTCTGTAGTTCAACAACATGATAGATCACAGTCTTTTCATGCTTATGATAATACTGCATATAAGCCATTCAATAGAGGTAGAGGTAAAGGAAAATTTCACCAAGGGATGTGAAATTTTAACCAGAGGCCTCAATACTATGTCAAACCACATATGCATCAGCATTCACCTAGGCCAGTATGTCAATTGTGCAACAGAGAAGGGCATACTGCCCCTACTTGTGAGTTCAGACAGGAAGACAGAAGTAAGTGCAATATATGTGGTAAAACAAACCATACTACATGGTATTGTTTTTACAATGACAGTGGACCTAATTTCAGTGGCTCTACCCATTATTCTCCACATCAAGCTTCTCAGCCTAGTTCGTCCCATGCTATGCAAGCCATGAATACAATATTGTACCCAAATCAGTGTATTGGCTCTGCCAATTCCTCATCAGCTTAGTCTCAGTCCACTACAGTTCTTGCTATGCAACCTATGCATTCAAATCAGTCTTCGTCTCAAATGTGGCTTGCTGACTCGGGAGCTACGAACCATATGACATCTGATTTGAGTAACCTGTCATTAGCAGCTCCTTATCCTTCAAATGATGCAGTGCAGATAGCCAATGGTGAAGGTTTGTTGGTGTCACATGTTGGAAATTCTGTTGTTTCCACAAGTCCTGCTTCAGTTCCAATTAAGCTGCAATCTGTGTTATATGTTCCTCAATTGACACAAAACCTTTTATGAGTGCATCGTGTGTGCTTGGATAATAATTATAGACTAATCTTTGATGCATTTTGGTTTTGGATTCAAGACAGGGCCACAGGGAGGATAATCTACAAAGGGTGCTGTAATAATGGACTTTATCCCTTACCATTCATTTCTGCGTCCAAGTCTGGTCTGTTCAACCTTCCATCTCAGCCTCGGTCTTATTTGGGTCAATTAGTATTTTCTTCCACTTGGCACAGCAGGTTAGGGCATCCTACAAATAGAATAGCTACCTTGATGTTAAACAAGGCTAATGTTCATTGTTCTATTGATTCTGTTTCATCAATGTGTCATAGTTGTCTTCAAGGAAAATTTACCAAACTTCCCTTTTATTCCAGTGCAAATAAATCTGTAATTCCTTTCTATACTGTCCATAGTGATGTGTGGGGGCCTTCCCCTTGCGTATCTGTTGATGGGTTTTGATATTATATGACATTCATTGATGAATGTTCACGATACTGTTGGTTGTTTCCTTTGATAAATAAAAGTGATGTTTGTTCTGTGTTCACTGCGTTTTATCATTATGTTCAAACACAATTTGCTTGTCCTATTCAAATACTTCAAAGTGATGGTGGTGGTGAATATATGAGTAAAGCTTTTCAACTTTTTCTTACAAATAAAGGAATTGTGCATCAAAAATCATGTCCATATACTCTTGAACAAAATGGACTTGCTGAGCGTAAACACCGTCATCTAGTTGAAACAACCATTACCTTACTTCAACATGCTAAATTACCTTCCAAATTTTGGACATATGCTGTCCATACGGCAGTGTATCTCATTAATCGCATGCCTTCACCAGTTACATATCATCAATCTCCGTATGAAATTCTGTTTAAATCTGCTCCAATTCTTACACATTTGCGAATCTTTGGTTGTGCTTGCTTCCCCTTCTTGCGTCCTTATGTCAATAATAAGTTGCAATCCAAGACTACAATGTGTGTCTTCTTAGGTTATGCTCCTCAATACAAAGGCTATATTTGTTTTGATGTAGTTAGCAATCGCAAATATATCTCAAGACATGTAGTATTTAATGAACATGTCTTTCCTTATGCTACATTTACATCTATGTCTCAGCCTGTTTCTTCAGCTGCTACTCCTTCCATTTTGCCTGTGGTTGATCATCATAATACTGTTGTCATGTCTCCTTTCAATCCTATTCCTTCTAATTCTGTATCTGCTGATAAATCACCCTCAAAGTCCATTACTTCAGCTTCTCTGCGTGGCTTATCTGCCCCGATGGACCCTCAGTCCAGTTCTGATCATCATGCATCACAGCATATGTCATCTGCTGATTCTTTCAATCCTGAGGGCATATCAGTTGTGCTGCAAATTCCTGATATGAATGTGCACCCAATGCAAACTCATAGCAAGAGTGGCATTTGCAAGAAGAAGGCTTACCTTGTTTCTAATATTGAGCCTCTTCTGTTGACAAGTCTCAAATTGAACCATCTAGCTACAAGGCTGCAATGAATATTCCAGTTTGGCTGCAGGCCATGAGAGAGGAATTTGCTGCACTTAACTCTCAGAAAACTTGGACTTTGGTTCCTCTCCCTCCTCACAGGAATCTAGTGGGCTGTAAATGGGTGTTTAAGCTGAAGAAGAACTCTGATGGGACTGTTGCACGACATAAGGCCAGGCTAGTGGCACAGGGGTTTAGTCAAGAATCTGGGATTGATTATGGGGAGACTTTTAGCCCTGTGGTTAAGCCAACCACTGTTAGAATTGTGCTATCTCTTGCTGCACATTTTAAGTGGGATTTAAGGCAACTTGACATCAAGAATGCATTTCTGCATGGTATTTTACAGGAAGAAGTTTTCATGGCTCAGCCACCTGGGTTTGCTGATATTGATCATTCCCAGCTGGTGTGTAAGCTTCACAAATCCCTTTATGGTCTTAAACAAGCACCTCGTGCTTGGAATGACAGGTTCACTTCTTTTTTTGCCTACATTGGGATTTCAGTCTACTTTTTCAGATTCTTCCTTATTTGTTAAAACTACTTCTGCTGGTATTGTTGTGCTTCTTGTATACATAGATGATATTATCATCACGGGTAGTGATTCTTGTGGTATTGGTGATATTATCAAGTCTCTTACAGCTGAATTTGATGTCAAAGATTTTGGCAGTCTTCATTATTTCTTAGGCATCCAAATTACTTACACCTCTGCTGGTCTGGTCTTATCACAGTCTCGGTATATTCATGAATTGCTTCTTAAGACAGATATGATGGCTGCCAAGGCTTGTGCTACTCCCTGCCTTCCATATCAAAGGTTGATGAAGGATGATGGTGATTTTTTCGACAATCCTACTCTATATCGCAGCATTGTAGGGGCTCTTCAGTATCTAACCTTCACAAGGCCAGACATTGCCTTCTCTGTGCACCAGGTCTGCCAATTTATGCAACAGCCACGGGTGGAACACTTTATAGCTGTTAAGGATTCTCAGGTACCTCAAGGGCACCATGGATGTTGGTATGTCTTATGCAAAGGGTTCCTTGGACATCACAACCTATAGTGATGCCGATTGGGCTGGTGACCCCAATGATCGCAAGTCCACCACTGGTATGGTCATCTTCATTGGATTCAATCCTGTATCTTGGACATCAAAGAAGCAGCAAACTGTCTCGCGTTCGTCCACTGAAGCAGAATACAAGGCCTTATCAACCACTTCAGCTGAGCTTGATTGGATTCAACAATTGTTGGTTTTTCTAGGAATTTCTCAATCTCAGCCTCCTGTTCTCTATTGTGATAACCTCTCGGCAATTGCACTCTCATTCAATCCTATTCAACATCAACGAACTAAACACATCGAGATTGATGTTCATTTTGTTCGTGAAAGGGTAGCCAAAGATCAGTTAATTGTTCAGTTTGTTTCTTCCAAGGAGCAATTTGCAGATATTCTCACTAAGGGCTTAGGCTCTCCTCTGTTTCTTGTTCATTTTCGCAATCTCCAGCTTGGTTTATTCAAGCCAGATATTGAAGGGGGATGATAGAGTATAGTATAGCGTATGCATACGTGTGAGTATGCATACGTAAGTATATCCTTTTAGATATAAATAGCCAACATACGCAGTGTGTGTGCTGTGTGGAAAAACAAACAGTAGAGAGGAAATTTGAAATTTTATATTTTCCCTCTTATTTTCTTATCTCTTCTTCTTCTCTCAGTTCATATCTTCTCTTCTCTGCACACTTTGTGCTAATCTCTACAGATAGGACTTTGGAAATTACTACAATTGTCACCAGGGTTTTTTTTATGCTAAAATGTTGCTAGTAAGAGAGTCTGAAGACGACCAAACCTGACGGATTCTTTTTAGTTAAAGGTATGTTGAAGTGAAATATTGATGCGCTTAATGGAAAACTATGGCCTTGGCAAGTTTTTCATATTTGTTTTTATAACCAGGGTATCCGGGTCAGTTTACACGAACTGCATTTAATTCCTGGATTTATTGAACATCCTGCAAGCTCAGTGAACAAATAAGACATCACAAGGATTACAGACATGCATAGTGGGTCTTGAACCCAGACCCCTCCTGTAGTTTTTCATATCTTTGCTACTATGGGATATGTAGATCTTCTTCTATGTTATATAGCTTCAGCTCTCTGTTATGAAAGTAGCTCGAGATGAGTATAGAGTTTGTGTTGGGGAAATGGTGATTTAGCCATTCCCTTGACAAGTGCTCTGGCTTGAGTTTCTCTATTTCTTTCGTGTATCTGTTTTTTATATGGTGACCTTTAGGTTGCTTATTTCGCTTTTGCAGGCTTAATCTTATTTTCTTATATATATATATATATATAAAAGGGCTTAAATCATTGATCATCATGTCAGTTTCTTGAAAATCTTGAGTCCATTTTATTTTTTAAAATTCTTTGAAATAGACCGGGTTAAACTTGATCATATTTAATTGGTTCAACTGATCACTAAACGACATTACATGATTCAAGTTCTAAAAAGGGAGACAGTCTTCTTGTTTTTTCTTTTTTTTTGCAAAGTTTCACAAGGAAGACAACTTTCTTAAATTGAATACAATGTATGCAAATATAAGGAAGCATCCTCAAGCTTTTAGATCTTTGTTGAGAGAACGTTGCAGAAATGAAAAAAATAGCATTCCAGCCATTGTCGGAAGGGTGAGCCAGATCAAAAAAGAAAGATGACTTGGGATTCGGGCATACTCCTTCCGCTGAGCATATGAACTCAACATTCTTTGAGCAACATGGCTGTAACGGGTTCTTGTACTAGGTACTTGCTGTGACAAGTAGAAAGAATAAAGGTTCATCAAGCTTTTAACTTGAGATACATGTAATAACAAGTTGTGGTTGAAAAAACATGAACAGAAAAATTACCTGCACCCTGTCTGAATTGGTCAATAGCAGAAACCATAGCGTTATAGAGATCAAGAACTACAAAAGTGCTTCTGTTTCCATCATCAGTGTTCAGTTTTTCCACTGCTTTCAGCAATAGCTGGTTGTGAATCCTGGCGTTTTTGTTGGATTCTTCATCGCAATTCTGATACGAATTTGGTGGGATTATGTGTATAGGCAAGCATCCTATAACTGGCAATGTTTCTACTGCAACTTTTTTCATAAACATCGTAAAATATGAATCAAACTAAGATTTAAAATTGAAGAGAGAAGAAATCAAAACACAAAACAATTATATATAAATTTAATCAATATTTAAAACAAACAAAAAAATATCAATAAGAAGGGAACTAATTTTTTTTGAGTTGTTATTCTAGCCAGACACAACTAAATCTCTTTATAAACTAAATTAATTCTACTAGCCTATAAATATATTTGTTAGATCATTCATGGAATCCACACCTAATTACTCATTATCATAGTATCGATTACATCATAGAGGACGATTTTTTTTTTGCATGCAACCAAAACCTATAAAATAGTAATCCAATACCTAGTCTGGGATTTAGTATGATAGAGGATATGGGGTTAATATTTGAGTTACCAAGATCACTTAGATTAATCTCAATTTCAAAATGATATTGTTTGGAAAGATTTATTTTATAAAAAAATGGATTGATTTTACTTGGATAAGAAATCCTCCATTATATATATATATATATATATATGTATAAAATTGTTGAAAAATTAAAATTAGAGAAAGAAGGTAATTTGTTGACATCCTGACTTCTGACCTTGTGTATCTTACCATAGATTTTTTTTTTTGATTCATCATCTAAGATTTAGGTGTTTGGACCCATCAATATTATTAAATTTGGTCCAAACAATGACTAGATAAAAAAATTGGGTCATGAATTTGTTGGGTTAACTAGTTCGTGGGCCAATATTGAATTGTTGGACAATTTTTTATATTGTTAGATAAGAATATTCTGTAAATCAAATCATTAATATTAAAAACATTAATTAATTGGTATCTACTAGTCAACAAGAATACATATAGAAAAGTCACGTTTAAATTTATTATTAAATATTATGCTAAAATAAATTAAAAATACAAGAAAAATTCAAAGTAGTATATCTTAAGCTCCCACTAAAACACTCACCTTATTATATTACTACGTTAAATACAAATTTAACTTTAGCAGCAAATAAATGTTCTGCAAAATCTAAAATCTAACCTTTTTTTTTATCATACTGCGAGTACGAGAAGTACTATATTTCGAGTATATTTAAGAATTGTGGTTGTGATTATTTTTTAAAATTATTTTGATATTAACCTATTAAAATCTAAAAATATTAAAAATATTTTCATTCTAGAAGTATTTTTGGAGTACTTTCCAAATAACCCGATAGTTTTACTTAGGCTGAAAACGATAAGAGGGACCTACGAATTGATGACTTGATACTTCTCTGTCCCTAAATTTATATCCTGTTCCTTAGAAGACTCTTTCCAAATTAGAAAGATTCTTGGAGAGATAATTCTCAACCCAACCCTTGAGAATTTATGGGTTTACTTTAATGCTGAGCAAAACCAAAGAAGGGGTAAACAAAAAAGAGGATGCTTGTTTTTTTCTTCCCGTCACTAGGGAGAAATTCCCAGGTATATGTTAGAAATAGTAATCATAAAAATTGTAATTAAATCATTAGATGGAGAAATTAAGATTATGGCTAGCGGCAAGCCGCAGGCATTTTGCTCCCTTGTCATTATTGTACTCATGCATATTCAAACGAAAATAAATATTTACGCAGCCTTGAAAAAACCAAGTAAGAAAATGATTTGTTGACAAGTTGGCTTAATTCGTTAGCACATATATACTATTTATTTAATAAAATCACAATCTAGAGTTGAATTTCTCTACGACATGCAGGCATCAAAATTTGGACCATGGCAATACACGTTATCGAGGCAGAGGTTTTACCCAGACAAACCTTCATAATTAACGAGCATTATCATCCTCTATAAATGGACGGGTTTCCTTCTATTCTTCTCCATCCTCAACCTTAAGTCCGAGTCTCCCAACCCTATCATCCTGTGTTAAACTACACTAGCAGAATTAGCTAGACATTTTAATTGTGTGTGTAAGAACTTACTGCAGCAATCGAGGTTGAGAAAACTCACAGAAATGGCAGCGAAAGCGGCGGCATCTTTCATTTTCATGATGTTTTTCTTGAGCACAGCTTGCCAAGCAAAATTCTCCTCTTCATTTTACGACAAGTCGTGTCCTAATGCAGAAAGTGCAATCCGAACTGCCATCGGAAGTGCGATTGGGAGAGAACGGAGGATGGCGGCGTCTCTCATTCGCCTGCACTTCCATGATTGCTTCGTTCAGGTACGTACTGGTGCAACTCGAAGCAATTGTTCTTCTCTTTTTATTAACTCAGAGCTAGCTCGTGTTCTTACACGAATTATATTCCTGCTCGTTTTTTCAGGGTTGTGATGCCTCCATTTTATTAGACGAAACTTCCTCTATTCAGAGTGAAAAGACTGCGGGGCCCAATAATAACTCTGCTAGAGGTTATGAAGTCATAGATAAAGCAAAATGTGAAGTAGAGAAGATATGTCCAGGAGTTGTATCTTGCGCAGATATCATTGCTGTGGCCGCAAGGGATGCGTCTGCTTACGTGAGTGTTTATAAATAATTCATCTCTTCAAATTCTTGTTAGCGTTTCAACTGACTACATCAGTTTATCTAATTTATGATTACTCCGAAAAATATGACAGGTGGGTGGTCCATCTTGGGCAGTGAAGCTTGGAAGAAGAGATTCAACCACTGCCAGTCGAGATTTAGCCAACACAGATCTGCCTGCTTTCACTGACAGCCTCGATACACTTATATCTCGGTTCCAGAACAAAGGCCTTACTGCAAGGGACATGGTTGCTTTGTCAGGTTCTCATACGTTAGGACAAGCTCAGTGCTTTACATTCCGAGACAGGATTTACAGTGCTAGCAATATAGATGCTGGATTCGCTAGCACTCGCAAGAGACGTTGTCCACTTACTGGTGGGCCGGCAAATTTGGCTCCACTCGATTTGGTCACACCCAACTCTTTTGACAACAACTACTTCAAGAACTTGATGCGAAACAAGGGTCTCCTTCAATCAGATCAGGTTCTTTTCAATGGAGGCTCCACAGACAGCATTGTCACAGAATACAGCAGAAGTCCTGCTAAATTCAGCTCTGATTTTGCATCCGCCATGATCAAAATGGGAAACATCCATCCACTGACCGGATCAGCCGGGCAGATAAGGAGGATTTGCAGTGCTGTCAACTAGTTTCATATCTTTCTACAAATTATTCTCTTAATAAAGTGTGCAGAGGCAAGTCTTAATTGTTTCATCAATTGTTCATTCTGAAAAAAATTGTCAAGAAATAATAAAGAAAGTTCGTTATATTGCTTATCATTTTCGTCCTTCGATGGTCTTCATCATACCCTCTAATCTGGATCCTAGCTAGTAGTACTATTTGTTAAGTAACCATCTTTAACATGTATTTTCAAGTTAAAGTTTTTTGAGCTTGAAACTTATAAAAATTCATATTAGCTTGTGCTTAATTTTTATCAAATAAAATAATAATTGTGAGATTTAAACTCATGACTGCTGAGTCAATAAAATTTTAATATCATTGTCATAACCCAATTTTGGGTCATTCCCCAAAACTACCCGAAAATAAAAAATAAAAAAATAAAATAAAAGGGGCTGGTGTCGTAGAAAAATCAAGGTAAAAATTTGGATGTTTTTTCGAGAGCTCGATCGTATCTCTTTTGTGCCCAGATATGAAGGAAAGCGCATATTCAGGGCTAAAATAATTTATTATTGGATAAATCTGCGTAAAAATTAAGTCAAAGATATAATTATATTTTTATGGGTCCGTTAGATTTAATCGTTGGCAAATTAAAAATGTAATTATATTTGAGGATTAATTTAGGGTCTAATCGAATAATTTAATTAAGCGTAATGACTTAATTTTACTTTAAATTGGTCAAATGAATTTTATTAAGAGGCTTAGTCAATTAGAACAATTATAGGGTTAAGGATCAAATTGCACTTTACCCTAACATCAAAATTGCATGTTTCCTGCACTGTTCCGACACCTGAACAGTGGAGGAAACATAGGGCTGCAACGGCTCTCTGCAGCCCCATCCCTCTGCAATATACAGCCACACAACACATAATATGCATGTTTTCCCCCCTATAAATATGTTCGTCGCAGCTGCAATGAGAGGGGGGAAGAGAAAGAACTAGACAGAGGAGGAAAAAAAACAAGATTTTTCACGCAGACATAAGAGAAAAAGACGGAGAAAAAAAGAGCTGAGAAACAAGGAAAATTTCACGTAAAATTTTGAATCTTCTATTCCCTCGCATCTGCTCTCCTTCACTCTCCCTCTCAGCTTTCGTTTTTTTCTCCCTTTGTCTCTCTCTCTAAAAAATAACAGACCCGAAGCTCTCTCTCTCTCTCTCGGCCGGCCAACCACCATCACCGTTGATCACAACCATCCCCTCAGCACCACTAGGCATCACCATCGTCTCCGCTATCAACCCCAGCAGCTCAGCCACCTTCTCTGTTGAAGAAAACAGAGCAGCTCCGACGCAACCACACAGCCCCGCCAGCTTCCGAAGCCCATTCCGGCCACCACAGGCCACCATTTCCGACGCCACCATGACCAGAAGAACCACCACGAACTCCTCTACCCAACGGTATTAACAGGTACACCGTTCATCACACTCGAAATTTTGCCATTTTTACTGTTCATCTTCTTCCTCTGCAAAGCGCGGGGAGTGAATTAATTCACTCCCCGCGGGTCAGTCGGGCCGGGCCTGGAACCCGACCTGACCTTTGAAAAGGTTGGGCTTCCAGCCCATTTGGGCAGGGAGCCCAGCTCGAGAGAACGCGTGGGCCGAAGCCCAGCCCGAGAGAATGCATGGGCCTAAGCCCAGTCTAAAATAAATGGGCCGATAGCCCAGCCCACTTTGGTGGCGGTTGGAAGCCCAGCCCAATGCAGGTGGGCTAGTAGCCCAGCTGCATGGCTGGGCAATCCAGCCCACTTTGGTGGCGGGCTGGCAGCCCAGCCTCCATGCAGGAGGCTAGCAGCCTGGCCCATCAGGGCTGGGCAGTCCAGCCCACCAGAAAAAAATAGAAATAAATAAATAAATAAAAATAAAAAAAATATAAATTGCAAATAAATTATTTGTTAGAAAAATATAAAATGTGTTGTTTTCTTGCATATGGCCAATACACTAACATTTTTTTTGAAAATTCTTTTTCTTTCAACAAAATATATATTATCTCGGAGTTTGAAGAAAAAATACGTTTTAGCATGGATTTCACCAAGAAAAATCATTTCTTGCATTTTTGAATTTTACAACATGTTTGTAAAATCCAAAGGGTATTGGCCAATATTCAAAAAAATATAAAAAACCTTTTTTTTTTTGTGGTTCATATTATTCACTGTTGGTATTTGGATAAATAAATCATAAGGGGTCAATATCCAAAATATTCAGCGGGGATAGTATGCTATTATTCACTGTTCGGTGTTTGGATAAATAAATCCTAAGGGGTCAATATCCAAAATATTCGGCGGGGATAGTATGCTATTATTCACTGTTCAGTGTTTGGATAAATAAATCCTAAGGGGTTAATATTCAAAATATTCGGCAAAGATAATACACCATAATCATTTAACCAACATGTTCTTTGAAAGATCAAAACTATAACAAATCATAAGCCAACCAAAACGTCAAGAAGCTTACCTTAGGTAGGGCGTATTAGGGGTGCTAAAACCTTCCCTTTACGCAACCAGTCTCTTATCCTAGAATCTCTAAAAGACCAGTCTAGGTTTCCTAGTAACCATAATACTAGGTGGTGACTCCCTTTTCCACAGAAATAAAGATAATACCCCCGACACATTGAATTCCCCCCGCTCGTGGGGAGGGTCGCCACGACGCCGCGCTCTCGCGATGGGGTGCGACAATCATATTAAGAAATTATCGCATTTAAAAACTTAAACTATTAAACAAGACTCTAAAATATAATTTATATTATTTTTTAACACATCATACTTATATTTTAATTATTGTACCTTTAATTAATGGAATTGATTAAGAACAAGAGATACAAAAGATTGAAGAACGAATATATCTAGATTACTTTTGCCTTTCAATTTTAATGGTGGGTCTCCGAGTTTCACCGGGATTCCCCTTGAATATGCATGGCCAAATTAATCCTTATCTTTGAATTTCTTCCTTGAATCATGAAAATGAGCACGTGGTTGCTTCAAGTTTCATTTTTGTTTCTAATTTTATTGTTTTTTTATTGGGTAATATTTGATAGACTGGGATGAATACCCTGCAATTGTTTTATTTTTTCTATAGTGAGACAAAATATTCAAGGTAATGAAAAATACTTGTACAACTTTCCTCATCATGTCTTTACTATAATTCATTAAGAATGTGTTTGGTATTGTTTTTGCTTTTGTGGTTGGGGTTTTAAAAAAACAGTTTCATGAAAAGTACTTTTAGATTTTAGCTGCAGTTCAAAATAAGTAGTGAAGTGTTTGATTAAAACTGTGGTTGAGTTTGAGCTTAATAAAAAGTAGTTTTGTGTGTTTACTTATCATGCTTTTTATATTGCAGTCAACTTGTGAAATTAATTTAATGGATACACACACACACATATACATTGTTTTTTTTTTAAATTTTGTAGATTAATAATCATAACAATAAAATGTAGTTAATAATTCATGAAAAAAACAAATATTTTTTTATTCTCCCATCAAACTACTTGCAATTTCATCACGAACAAATATTTCCCTTTCATCAGGACTGATCTGTATCTACATATATTTTTATTTTTTTAATATATATATATATATATATATATATATATTTTAAATTTTTTTGCCACTGTATCTAAATTTTCTTCGAGTGCAACACTTGAAAATTAAAAAAATCAGTGATTTTTTAGATAGTTTTAATGTATTAGTATCAAAAATAATTTTTAAAAAATAAAAAAATATCATTATAATATTTACTAAATGAAAAACATTTTAAAAATTAACTTTGAAATTATTGAATATTTTTTAGTGCCTATAGCTAGTGAGAATAGAGGGATCCACGCTCACGACCTCTCTAGAATTACTACTATATCTCTTTTAAATGTCATTTTTTTTTTCAAAACAAGCAACCTAAGAGACCTTTTAACACACCTAACCTTGCAAACAAATTTGGGTTTACTTTTGCTCTTGGCATTTTGCTTACCAAACCCTATGAAACAGCATTCCGAAGAGGCTGCTTGGAATTTCCTTTAAAAAAACAATAATTAGATGCTTGTATCTGCTTAAAACAATCATTTGATGGTGACAAACTAAGGATAGATCGGCATTATGTTTCTCTTGAAAATCTGAGTAAGAAAATGATGACTTGAAGACAACTTGGCTTTTGACAGTTCATCGTAGCTTGAAAGAAATTATTTTTTTTAGTTTATGTCTAGACTCTTAACGGTATGCAGACATCCTTGACAAATCTTAATTAATTAATGAGCTTAATCATCCTCTATAAATGGACGAGTTCCCACATGCATTCTACAAACATCTTCAATCTTAATTAATTCTCTCCATTCTAGCATCGTAAAATATGAATTAAACTAAGATTTAAAAATGAAGAGAGAAGAAGTCAAAACACAAAACAATTATATGTAAATTCAATCAATATTTTAAAAAATAACAATAAGAAGGGAACATAAAGAAATAAACATTTCAATACTTGCAAGCATGAATAAAGAACACAAGGTCGGGTAGAGACTTCTTAACACGCCTAACTTGAAAACAAATTTGGACAACTTTTGCTCCTGGCATTTGCTTACCAAACCCTTTGAAACAGCAATCCGAAGAGGCTGCTTGGAATTTCCCTTAAAAAAACATTAATTAGTTGCTTGCAGCCATGGATATCTACTTAAAACAATCATTTGATGGTGACAAACTAAGGATAGATCGGCCTTATGTTCTCTTGTCACAATTGTCGTTGCGCTTATTAAGACAATATCAATATTTATGCAGCCTTGAACACAACTTGGCTTTTGACAGTTCATCCTAGCTCGAAAGAAATTATTTTTTTAATTTATATCACAGTCTAGACTCTTAACGGCATGCAGACATCAATATTGAACCATGATTTACACGTTATCCCGCACAGCTTTTACTGAAACAAATCTTAATTAATGAGCTTAATCATCCTCTATAAATGGACGAGTTCCCACATCGTTCTACTCCATCTTCAACCTTAATTAATTCTCTCCATTCTAGCATCTCGTGTTAAGCTACTCTAGCAAAACTAGCTAGACATTTTAATTGTGTGTGTAAGAACTCAGTACTGTTGCACTTGAGAAAACACAGAGAAATGGCAGTGAAAGTGGCGGCAGCTTTCATTTTCATGTTGTTTTTCTTGAGCACAGCCTGCCAAGCAAAACTCTCCTCCTCATTTTACAACAAGTCCTGTCCTAAAGCAGAAAGTACAATCCGAACTGCCATCAGAACTGCAATTGCGAGAGAACGGAGGATGGCGGCGTCTCTCATTCGCCTCCACTTCCATGATTGCTTCGTGCAGGTACTGGTGCAACTGTAAATCAATTGTTCCTACTATTGTTATTGACTCTGATCTAGCACGTATTCTTCACGAATTATATTCCTGCTCGTTTTTTCAGGGTTGTGATGCCTCGATTCTATTAGACGAAACTTCCTCTATTCAGAGTGAAAAGACTGCGGGGCCCAATGATAACTCTGTTAGAGGTTATGAAGTCATAGATAAAGCAAAATCCAAAGTAGAGAAGATATGTCCAGGAGTTGTATCTTGCGCAGATATCATTGCTGTGGCCGCAAGAGATGCGTCTGCCTACGTGAGTGCCTGTGTTTGTGTATAAATAATTCATCTCTTCAAATTCTTGTCAGCGTTTCAAGTTAGTAGATCAGTTTATCTAATTTATGATTACTCTTGATAAGTAACCATCTCACCTAAAAGCTCAAGTTTATAGATGAGCCCCATAATATGATTTATATCATTCTCTAACACACCCCCTCAAGTGAAAGTCTTTTGAGCTTGAAACTTGCACACAGGCCCACTCTACCTTGTGCTTGATTTTTATCAAATAGAATGGGGGTGGTGAGATTTGAACTCGTGACCGCTGGGTCAACAAGGCTCTGATATCATGTTAAGGAACTATCTCACCTAAAAGCTCAAGCTTATAGGTGAGGCCCATAATATGATTTATATCATTCTCTAACAACTCTGAAAAATATGACAGGTGGGTGGTCCATCTTGGGCAGTGAAGCTAGGAAGAAGAGATTCAACCACTGCCAGTCGAAATTTAGCCAACACAGATCTTCCTGCTTTCTTTGACAGCCTCGATACACTTATATCTGGGTTCCGGAAGAAAGGCCTTACTGAAAGGGACATGGTTGCATTGTCAGGTTGGCTCCTGCTTTCTTTGTCATATATAAGATGGCTTCATTAACGTATCCTGAATATTAAACTCCTGAAGCTAAATATATTCGTTTTCGGGTGCAGGTTCTCACACGATAGGACAAGCTCAGTGCTTTACATTCCGTGACAGGATTCACAATGCTAGCAATATCGATGCTGGATTCGCTAGCACTCGCAAGAGACGTTGTCCACTTTCTGGTGGTCAGGCAAATCTGGCTCCGCTCGATTTGGTCACACCCAACTCTTTTGACAACAACTACTTCAAGAACTTGATGCGAAACAAGGGTCTCCTTCAGTCAGATCAAGTTCTTTTCAATGGAGGCTCTACAGACAGCATTGTCTCAGAATACAGCGGAAATCCTGCTAAATTCAGCTCTGATTTTGCTTCCGCCATGATCAAAATGGGAAACATCCGTCCACTGACCGGATCAGCCGGGCAGATAAGGAGGATTTGCAGTGCTGTCAACTAGTTTTTCCCTTTATGCTTGATTTGTTTTATTTTATTTATTTATTTTATGAAGTGTGCAGACGCCCCCAATCAGTTTCTTCAATTAAAGGCCTGCTTGTCGTCGTCGTCGTCGTCGTCAAGTGTGCATATGCATGTGTGATCCCCCCCCCCTCAAAGTGTCGATTGTTTATTGTTTTGAAGATTTAAGAAATAATGAAGGAAAATTCCTCTTCATGGTTTTATTTATTTATTATTATTATATGAAATCCAACCTGGACTGGAGAATGAATCACTGTAGTGATTATACAGTATCATACATTATCAGATTTTTTAAGGAATCAATCTAAGACATAACTCGGGGACTAATTTACAAAAGGGCTCGAATAATTGAACTGTATGTCAATTCACGAAATGTCTAGAGTTCATAATTTTATTAAAACAATATCTATTTTATTTTTAAAATATGAATTTGACCTAGTTAATTTAATATGAAACTCAACCCGAATCAGCTTAGATGAAAGGTTTTATGAGTTTACTATAAAAAAAATTGAGATCAAGTTTAATAAATATCTATGGTTGCTAAGTTTCAAGTCACTAATTAGATAGTAAAAAATAATAATTAATAGGAACGTAACACCACACCAACTTATTCTATTAAATATATATTACGGAAGTACAGGATACGTCATCACATCACCAATCCATTGTTAGAGTATATTCTAGAATACTATATGTGTATTCTAGAATATACATAATAGCTGTATTTGGCTTATTAAGTTTGTTATATAAGCTGGTGAGGACCACATGTAAAAGGCGTGAAGTTAGAAAACAAAAACAGTAAAGCAATTTGAAAATTTCATTTCCCTCTTCTCTCTCTGTTTCTCAGTGCAGAGCATATCCTTTCTCCTTCGTCAATAATATCTGAATTTCTTCAACCTTCTTATGATTCCAACATGGTATCAGAGCTCGTAATGCTCACGCAGTCGAATTAAAGCAAGCTAATCATATTGCTTCTGCAAACAAATCCAAGAAAAGAAATCTTGAGATAATCCTTGTTGTCAGCTTACTGTTCTTCACCAAATAACCAAAAATTTCTCGTTTCTGTTCAAATCGTTTCAATTCAAAGGCACTCCCAGCTCAGTGCCAAATTAAATCCATTCTTTGTTCAAACATTTTCTTCAGAATACTCTGTTGTCTATAAACAATGGTGACAGCTGCTCAATTACAAATCGTTCAATCCCCAATCACACATCTTATATCCACCGTTTCAACATCTGTGAATGTGAAGCTAGACGATTCTAATTATCTCAACTGGAATTTTCAAATACAATTGTTGCTCGAGAGCAATGGAATTTTTGGGTTTGTGGATGGCTCTCACCCGTGCCCTTCTCCTCCCTCTGCTGCCTTGGGTGCGTCTGGTTCAGGTGATCCTAGTTCCTCCTCCTCTGTCATTGATTGTGATGCTTTGATGATTTGGAAAATACATGATAGGGCTGTAATGCAGCTCATTACATCCACCTTGTCTCCTATAGCCTTATCTTGTGCAATAGGTAGTAATAGCTCTAGAGAACTGTGGATGAGATTGAAAGAGCAATTCTCTACCGTGTCTAAAACAAGCATTTTCCAATTAAAGTCCAACTTACAAAATATTAAGAAAGGATCAGACACTATCAGCCAATATCTCTTGAAGATTAAAGAGGCGAGAGATCATTTGATGGCTGCTGGGGTTCACTTTGCTGATGAGGATATTGTCATCTTAGCCTTAAATGGTTTACCATCTGAATATAATACATTTAGGTGTGTAATTAGGGGTAGAGAAAGTGTGATCCCTCTTAAAGAATTTCGGTCTCAGCTTCTTGTTGAAGAACGTATTGTGGAACACATTGTTCCAGATAATTCTTCATATCTGTCTGCCATGCACACCATTTCTACGGGTACCTATAAAGCCCCTGGGTCATCTTTTAGACCAGCTCGTGGGCAATCTGGTTTCAATTCCTATGACAATGGCAACTACAAATCCTTTAATAGGAATCGTGGCAGGGGCAGGTCCCCCTCTTCAGGTCACCGAAATTTCTTTCAGAAAACACCAGTGCATGGTAAGGCCTCTGTAGTTCCACATTCCTCTCCTGGTTATCCTACTGTTCCTATTTGTCAGCTGTGTAACAGTGAGGGACACACTGCTCCAATGTGTGGTCTCAGAAATTTTGACAAGTTCACATGCAGTATTTGTGGCAAGTTCAATCACAAAACCTGGTTCTGTTACTATAATGAAAATGGTCCAAATTTTGTTGGCAACCCTACGAGTGGCTCTTCATCCCCACAACAATCTCAACATCATGCTTTCACTGCTATGCACAATCTTTGTTCCTCTTCACAGCAGCCATCAACTTCACAACAGGTCTGGATTACAAACTCAGGGGCAACCAACCATATGACTGCAGACTTGTCCAACCTGTCCCTCAGCTCCTCCTATCCTGCTAATGACATTGTACAGACTGCTAATGGGGAAGGTCTGTTGGTCTCGCATATTGGTTCTGCTCTAATCCCCACTAAACCTCAGCCACTCAAGTTAAAATCAGTTTTATGTGTTCCAAAACTTACCCAGAATTTGTTATCAGTTCATCGGGTGTGTTTGGACAATAATTGTTATCTGATTTTTTATGCTTTTTCTTTTTGGATTCAGGACAAACTCACACGGAGGATCTTGTACAAAGGACAGTGCAGTAATGGACTCTATCCACTCCATCTTACATCTCCTGCCTGTTTTCCAGTTTCATCTCCCTTTCAAGCCTACATTGGTCGGTTAGTGTTGTCTTCAATTTGGCATCACCGATTAGGACATCCAGCAAATAATATTGTCAAGTTAATGTTACACAAGGCCAATATTCCCTGTTCTTCAGATAATGAACTTGATATTTGTGTTAGTTGTTTAAAGGGCAAGATGTCTAAGCTTCCCTTTCAGTCTAGTTTTCATAAATCTGTAAAACCGTTTCATATAATTCATAGTGATGTGTGGGGTCCTTCTCCAAATGTTTCTGTTGATGGTTTTAAATTCTATGTAATCTTTGTTGATGATTACACTCGGTATTGCTGGTTGTTCCCCCTTATTAACAAGAGTGATGTGTGCTCAATTTTCATCAAATTTGTTCAATTTGTTCAGAATCAATTCTCTGCATGCATTCAAATTCTTCAAAGTGATGGGGGAGGGGAGTATGTTAATAAACCATTGAAAAATTTCCTTGACAGCAAGGGTATCATACATCAAAAATCCTGTCCTTATACCCCTGAACAAAATGGGTTAGCTGAACGTAAGCATAGGCATCTTGTTGAAACAACAATCACTCTCCTTCAACATGCTAAATTGCCCCCTTCTTTTTGGACTTATGCTATACACACTGCTTTTTTTTTGATAAACCGAATGCCCTGTGTTGTGTTAAAACACAAGTCTCCCTTTGAAATGTTGTTTGGTCTTACACCCTCTGTCACACATCTCAGAATTTTTGGATGTGCATGCTTTCCCTTGCTTCGTCCCTATGTGCAGAATAAATTACAACCAAAGACCACCATGTGTGTCTTTCTAGGTTATGCACCTCAATATAAAGGGTATATATGTTATCATGTCTCTACCAAGAAACTATATATATCTCGGCATGTTGCATTCAATGAGAATTTGTTCCCGTATACATATCTTTGCACTCAATTCACAGCATCTACTTCTTCATCCACATCTTTCACCATGCCCAGTATGTCCTCTGTTTCACCTCCTGCAATGCCTCCTTTATTTCCATCTCAGCCTCTGCCCCCAGTCACAAATACCATCACTGTCACAGGTAACAATTTGGCTTCACCTTCTAGCTCACTAAATTCACCTCCCATTTCCTCATCTTCCACTTCACCACTGTCCACTACCCCTGCTTCTTTGTCCATGTCATCCATCCCTGTGGCAACTGAATCCAATATGGAAGGTAAGCATCTTAACTCTTTAACATCAGAGGAGCCTTTTGATCCTGAAAAGTTGAGTGTTGTTTTGCATATTCCTGCCATGAATATTCACCCTATGCAGACACGCAGCAAAAGTGGGGCTATGACCAGAAGAGCTTGTCTATCTGCTGTTCATCAATCTAGTGCAGCAGCTCTGCCCACAAGTGAACCTCTATCTTACAAATCAGCTTTAAAATCCCCAGTTTGGTTGTCTGCCATGCAAAATGAGATCACTGCTCTACATTCTCAGGGAACTTGGTCTCTTGTTGAATTACCTCCTCATAAGAATCTTGTTGGATGCAAGTGGATCTTCAAAATCAAGAAGCATGCTGATGGTTCAATTGCTAGACACAAGGCTCGGCTAGTTGCTCAAGGTTTTAGCCAAGAACCTGGCTTGGACTATGGTGAAACTTTCAGCCCTGTGGTTAAACCCACCACTGTCAGAATTGTACTGGCCATTGCTGCTCATCACAACTGGAAATTGCGTCAGCTAGATGTGAAAAATGCCTTCCTTCACGGCATCCTTCAGGAAGAGGTATACATGGCTCAACCTCCTGGATTTCTGGACTTGGACAATCCCCAGATGGTATGTAAGCTCCATAAATCCTTATATGGGCTTAAGCAAGCACCGAGAGCATGGAATGACAGGTTCACTTCCTTTTTGCCAACACTGGGTTTCAAGCATACTTATACTGATTCTTCTTTATTTGTTAAGTATCTTGATCATGGAATCATTATCTTGTTGGTGTATGTGGACGACATTATTATAACTGGGTCTGACTCCTGTGATATTCAGTGTGTTATTGATGCTCTTGTTGTTGAATTTGACATCACAGACTTAGGGTCTTTACACTACTTTCTGGGCATACAGATTACATACACATCTACTGGTTTAGTACTGTCTCAGTCCCAGTATATCACCGAATTGTTGAGCAAAACTGATATGTCTGATGCTAAGCCTTGCCACACACCCTGTCTACCTTACCAACGTCTGTCCAAAGATGATGGTCTGCCATTTGCTGATCCCACTATGTATAGAAGTATTGTTGGTGCATTGCAATACCTCACTTTCACCCGTCCAGACATCACATTTGCAGTCCATCAAGTCTGCCAATTTATGCAGCAACCTATGGTGTCTCACTTCACTGCAGTTAAACGTATCCTACGCTATCTCAAGGGCACTATGAACTATGGCATGAGGTATTTGCCTGGTCTCCTCGAACTCAAAGCCTTCAGTGATGCAGACTGGGCTGGCAATCCAAATGATAGAAGATCAACTACTGGTTTGGTAATTTTCCTTGGCTCTAATCCTATTTCTTGGGCTTCCAAGAAACAACAAACAGTTTCTAGGTCTTCTACTGAGGCAGAATACCGAGCTCTATCATCCACTGCTGCTGAAATTGATTGGCTGAAGCAGCTCCTCGACTTCATGCGTGTTGATATTATTCAGCCTCCTGTTATCTTTTGTGACAACGTTTCAGCCATAGCTTTGTCTTTCAATCTAGTGCAGCATCAACGCACTAAACACATTGAAATTGATGTGCATTTTGTAAGGGAACGGGTAGCTAACAATCAGCTTGCTGTCCAATTTGTTTCTTCCAAGGAACAATTTGCAGATATACTCACCAAAGGGCTCAGTACTTCTCTTTTTCAATTGCATTGTAACAATCTCATGCTTGGTGTATAAAAGCATGAGATTGAGGGGGGATGTTAGAGTATATTCTAGAATACTATATGTGTATTCTAGAATATACATAATAGCTGTATTTGGCTTATTAAGTTTGTTATATAAGCTGGTGAGGACCACATGTAAAAGGCGTGAAGTTAGAAAACAAAAACAGTAAAGCAATTTGAAAATTTCATTTCCCTCTTCTCTCTCTGTTTCTTAGTGCAGAGCATATCCATTCTCCTTCGTCAATAATATCTGAATTTCTTCAACCTTCTTATGATTCCAACATCCATGACATTTATCCACCGTAATCACTCGGAAATGATAAAAGTTCAAACGATAAACTTAATTATTCTCAATAAAGGATATAATTAAGTAAAAGAAATGATGGTATTACAAGGAAGCCAATTTTTTAAAATTGAATACAATCATCAGGGATGACACTGAAGATGGACTATATATAATGTTTGACTTTTTGTTGAACGGAAAATAGAAGGAAGCATCCTCAAGCTTTTAGATCTTTGTTGAGAGAACATTGCAGAAATGAAAAAATAGCATTCCAGCCATTGTCGGAAGGGTGAGCCAGATCAAAAAAGAAAGATGACTTGGGATTCGGGCATACTCATTCCGCTGAGCATATGAACTCAACATTCTTTGAGCAACATGGCTGCAACGGGTTCTTGTACTCGGTATTTGCTGTGACTAGTAGAAAGAATAAAGGTTGATCAAGCTTTAAGCTTGAGATACATATAAAAACAAATTGTGGTTGAAAAAACATGAGCAGAAAAATTACCTGCACCCTGTCTGAATTGGTCAATAGCAGAAACCATAGCGTTATAGAGATCAAGAACTACAAAAGTGCTTTTGTTTCCATCATCAGTGTTCAGCTTTGTCAACACTGGCTCTCGAATACCTGGAACGCAAGGATAGATGCAAGACAGGGAAGTGAGCTGGACAAAGCATGGTGACATGGAAGAGAGGTCGAGCTGACAGCTGGCGCGTGGCAGACCCCATTAGCTGACCAAGTAACTCCTTACGGTTTAGGAAAGAAGAGTCCAAGTTTAGACTAATTTAGTTGCAGCAGTATTCCTTTTATTTTAGGATTAGCTTTCAGTATTAGAGTTTATTTTGGAGTCAGAGTTGGAGTTATCTTTATCAAGTTATGGCCTATTTATATGTTTTTACTTTCATCATTATCTACAAGTCGAATTAAAAAATATATAAGTCATTTCCCGTTTCCATTAGACTATTCTTTTTAGACGGTAAATAAATAATTACAGCACACAAAAAAATTAAATTTATGTTTTAAAAACAAATTACAATATTTTTATTTCTAATATGTATGATATTTATTGAATATTATCTAACTAAATATTAAAATAATATAGAGGGAGAGGAAAAATGACCTAGGATTTTTTTAAGGATAAAAATTCATATCAGTATTCTTAAATACATTTAATATAATAATACAATGAATAAATTTTATAAAATAAAAAAAATATTGGCTTCAAAATTAAATTTTATGTTCTTTTGTTTAAGTTTATTTCTTGAAATAAATTTGCAGTGTTTTGATTTTTTAATTTTATATTTGTGTATTTATGTCAAATTAAAATATGTGAAACCAATTATATGTTCTAATATTTATTGAATATTATCGCGTAAGAATATATAGAGAGAGAACAAAATAGCCTAAGATTATCCTTTAAATTAAATATATTATTTAAATTATGTCAAATTAATTATATATTTGTATATTTATATCAAATTAAAATATGTAAAACTAATTATATGTTTGAATATTTATTGAATATTATCGCCTAAAAATATATTGAGAGGGAGGAAAAATGACGTAAGATTTTTTGCAGGACAGAAATTCATATCATGTTTTCTTAAATATATTTAATATAATAATATGATTAATAAATCTTATATAAAAAAATATTGGCTTCAAAAAAAAAATTTGTGCTCTTTTATTTAAGTTTATTTCTTTACAAGAATTTCCAATGTTTTTATTTTTAATATTTTAGATCTAATACTACTGGGAAAAAAAAACATCTCAAAAAAAAAATTGTTGACAAATTTACCTGCATTATCTACAAGTCAAATTAAAAAATATACAAGTCACTTCCCATTTCCATTAGACTGTTCTTTTTAGACGGCAAATAAATAATTATAGCACAAAAAAAATTTAAGTTTATGTTTTAAAAACAAATTACAATATTTTTATTTCTAATATGTTTGATATTTATTGAATATTATCGCCTAAAAATATATTGAGAGAGAGGAAAAATGCCACCGTATCTAAATTTTCTTCGAGTGAAGCACTTGAAAATTAAAAAAATCAGTGATTTTTTAGTTAGTTTTAATGTATCAAAAATAATTTTAAAAATTAACTTTGAAATTATTGAATAATTTTTAGTGCCTATAGCTAGTGAGAATAGAGGGATCCAGGCTCACGACCTCTCTAGAATTACTACTCTATCTCTTTTAAATGTCATTTTTTTTCTTTCAAAACAAGCAACCTAAGAGACCTTTTAACACACCTAACCTTGAAAACAAATTTGGGTTTACTTTTGCTCTTGGCATTTTGCTTGCCAAACCCTATGAAACAGCATTTGATGGTGACAAACTAAGGATAGATCGGCATTATGTTTCTCTTGAAAATCTGAGTAAGAAAATGATGACTTGAAGACAACTTGGCTTCTGACAGTTCATCGTAGCTTGAAAGAAATTATTTTTTTTTAGTTTATGTCTAGACTCTTAACGGTATGCAGACATCCTTGACAAATCTTAATTAATTAATGAGCTTAATCATCCTGTATAAATGGACGAGTTCCCACATGCATTCTACAACATATTCAATCTTAATTAATTCTCTCCATTCTAGCATCGTAAAATATGAATTAAACTAAGATTTAAAATTGAAGAGAGAAGAAGTCAAAACACAAAACAATTATATGTAAATTCAATCAATATTTTAAAAAATAACAATAAGAAGGGAACATAAAGAAATAAACATTTCAATACTTGCAAGCATGAATAAAGAACACAAGGTCGGGTAGAGACCAAGCACCACTTCCATGAGATAAATTGATTGAGAAAATGGTTGAGTTATCACTTTTGAAAAAGGACTTTTCTCCCTTGTTTTTTGTGGTAAAAAAACAAGAAATCTATTAAATATCCAACTTTTGTTATAATCATTGGCAGCATTTCATACAGCTGCCACGCAAAATCAGTTTTGACCGACGGCTGCGAAAGCAATACGCTGAAAATTCTGCCACTGTATCTAAATTTTCTTTGAGCAAAGCACTTTAAAATTAAAAAAAAAAAATAGTGTTTTTATATTATTATTTGATGTTAAAAATAATTTTTGAAAATAAAATAATATCATTCTGATATTTTATTAAACGAAAACATTTTAAAAATCATCCTCAGCTATACTCGGAAAACATGCCAGAAACAAATCATTGAAGAAATTTTAGTGCCTATAGCTAGTGAGAATAGAGGAATCCAGGCTAACGACCTCTCTAAAATTACTAATTCTCTATAAAAATCTCTTTTAAAATGTCATTTGTTTCAAAAAGAAGCAACCTAAGAGACTTCTTAACACGCCTAACTTGAAAACAAATTTGGATTTACTTTTGCTCCTGGCATTTGCTTACCAAACCCTATGAAACAGCAATCCGAAGAGGCTGCTTAGAATTTCCTTTAAAAAAAAAATAAGTAGCTAGTTGCTTGTAGCCATGGTTATCTGCTTAAAACAATCATTTGATGGTGACAAACTAAGGATAGATCGGCCTTATGTGCTTTTGTCGCAATTGTCGTTACGCTTATTAAGACAATATCAATATTTATGCCGCCTTGAACACAACTTGGCTTTTGACAGTTCATCGTAGCTTGAAAGAAATTATTATTTTTAATTTATATCACAGTCTAGACTCTTAACGGCATGCAGACATCAATATTGAACCATGATTTACACGTTATCCCGCACAGCTTTTACTGAAACAAATCTTAATTAATGAGCTTAATCATCCTGTATAAATGGACGAGTTCCCACATGCATTCTACTCCATCTTCAATCTTAATTAATTCTCTCCATTCTAGCATCTCGTGTTAAGCTACTCTAGCAAAACTAGCTAGACATTTTAATTGTGTGTGTAAGATCTTAGTACTGTTGCACTTGAGAAATGGCAGTGAAAGTGGCGGCAGCTTTCATTTTTATGTTGTTTTTCTTGAGCACAGCCTGCCAAGCAAAACTCTCCTCTAAATTTTACGACAAGTCCTGTCCTAAAGCAGAAAGTACAATCCGAACTGCCATCAGAAATGCAATTGCGAGAGAACGGAGGATGGCGGCGTCTCTCATTCGCCTGCATTTCCATGATTGCTTCGTGCAGGTACTGGTGCAACTGTAAATCAACTGTAATCAATTGAGCTAGCACGTTTTCTTCACGAATTATATTCCTGCTCGTTTTTTCAGGGTTGTGATGCCTCGATTCTATTAGACGAAACTTCCTCTATTAGAGCGAAAAGACTGCAGGGCCCAATGATAACTCTGTTAGAGGTTACGAAGTCATAGATAAAGCAAAATCCAAAGTAGAGAAGATATGTCCTGGAGTTGTATCTTGCGCAGATATCATTGCTGTGGCGGCAAGAGATGCGTCTGCCTACGTGAGTGTGTGTGTAAATAATTCATCTCTTCAAATTCTTGTTAGCGTTTCAACTTACTGAATCAGTTTATCTAATTTATGATTACTCTGAAAAATATGACAGGTGGGTGGTCCATCTTGGGCAGTGAAGCTTGGAAGAAGAGATTCAACCACTGCCAGTCGAGATTTAGCCAACACAGATCTGCCTGCTTTCACTGACAGCCTCGATACACTTATATCTGGGTTCCAGAAGAAAGGCCTTACTGCAAGGGACATGGTTGCATTGTCAGGTTGGCTCCTGCGACCGCCATATATAAGATGGCTTCATTAACGTATCCTGAATATTAAACTCCTGAAGCTAAATATATTCGTTTTCGAGTGCAGGTTCTCACACGATTGGACAAGCTCAGTGCTTTACATTCCGTGACAGGATTCACAATGCTAGCAATATCGATGCTGGATTCGCTAGCACTCGCAAGAGACGTTGTCCTCGTACTGGTGGTCAGGCAAATCTGGCTCCTCTCGATTTGGTCACACCCAACTCTTTTGACAACAAGTACTTCAAGAACTTGATGCGAAAGAAGGGTCTCCTTCAGTCAGATCAAGTTCTTTTCAATGGAGGCTCTACAGACAGCATTGTCTCAGAATACAGTAGAAATCCTGCTAAATTCAGCTCTGATTTTGCTTCCGCCATGATCAAAATGGGAAACATCCGTCCACTGACCGGATCAGCCGGGCAGATAAGGAGGATTTGCAGTGCTGTCAACTAGTTTTTTCCTTTACGCTTGATTTGTTTTATTTTATTTATTTATTTTACGAAGTGTGCAGACGCCCGCAATCAGTTTCAATTAAAGGCCTGGTTGTTGTACTGTTGTAGTCGTCGTCGTCGTCGTCGTCAAGTGTGCATATGCATGTGTGATTTCCCCCCCTCAAAGTGTCGATTGTTTTATGTTTTGAAGATTTAAGAAATAATGAAGGAAAATTCATCTTTTTGTTGAATACATGCACTACGATCTTCTAATGGCAATACTAAGCTCATTGGTTAACTAATCAAGTCCGTGATAGTATTACAAGGAATACGTGAGCCATGTAGTGCAAACAATAAACTTAATTATTCTCAATCAATTATATATATAATTAAGTACAAGAAATGATAGTATTACAAGGAAGCCAATTTTTTAAAATTGAATACAATCATCAGGGATGAAACTGAAGATGGACTATGTATAATGTTTGACTTTTTTTGAACGGAAAATATAAGGAAGCATCCTCAAACTTTTAGAGCTTTGTTGAGAGAACCTTGCAGAAATGAATAAATAGCATTCCAGCCAATATCGGAAGGGTGTGCCAGATCAAAAAAGAAAGATGACTTGGGATTCGGGCATACTCCTTCCGCTGAGCATATGAACTCAACATTCTTTGAGCAACATGGCTGCAACGGGTTCTTGTACTCGGTATTTGCTGTGACAAGTAGAAAGAATAAAGGTTGATCAAGCTTTAAGCTTGAGATACATGTAAGAACAAGTTATGGTTGAAAAAACATGAACAGAAAAATTACCTGCACCCTGTCTGAATTGGTCAATAGCAGAAACCATAGCGTTATAGAGATCAAGAACTACAAAAGTGCTTTTGTTTCCATCATCAGTGTTTAGCTTTTCTACTGCTTTCTGCAAAAGCTGGCTGTGGATCATGGCGATTTTGTTGGATTCTTCATCGCAATTCTGATATGAATTTGGTGGAATTGTGTTTAAAGGCAAGCATCCTAGAGGTGGTAATGTTGCCACTGCAATTTTTTTCACTCCAAGGTGATTAATACGTTGCAGGTCTGCAGCGAGCTGGTTTACAAGTCCTTCGGTGAAAGCAGGCAGTCCCTATCATAGAAAGAAATACAAGTTTAAAAGCTACATGTTAAGCTTAAAAAATACTTGCAAGACTTTTTTTTTTTTTTTTTTTTTTATCTAGGGCAAGAACTGTTGGAATATAAGCCATTCACAGATACACATACAATGAAGGCAATAGATACTGACAGTGAAGGAAAGGAAGAAGCCAAGTCATTAACCAAATGTTAAACATGCACTACGTGTGCTGAACATGCATTAAGTGTTGTAATGAGTTCAGTTGATTAGTTACAATTCAGTTACAATCTGTTAAACATGTAAAAAACGTGTGTGAAGCCTAAGTGTATAAATAGGCATATAATCAAGCAGATGGTAAGCAGAAAATATATAGCAACTTACCTCTTTCGAAAACTCTCTCTGCCTTCAATCTTTTTCAATTCTTTTTCTCCCAAACACAAACCCAAAATATCTACAAAGATAAACCAAATCAATCAGTAACTACAAGTCAGAAATTGACTAAAAAACTACATGGTATCAGAGCTGTAATCTGATTCAAGAAGGGGCGTAAAACTGTGGAAGACAATCAATTAAATCAGAATTCAATATCAAGAACAATGACTGGATCATCAGACCTTCGAACACCACAATTTAATGGTGAGAACTATGATTTTTGGTCAATTAAAATGAGAACAATCTTCAGAGCTTATGATCTATGGGATGTGGTTGGATGTGGTGATACATCAACACAAGTATCCAATGAAAGTAGTAGTGGAGAAACTTCTGGTTCGAAAGACAAGAAAACTGAATCAGGAGAGGCTACTGCTGAGACTAAAGAAAAAATAATCAAAGATGCCAAGGCTCTAAGTATTATCCAAGGAGCCTTGACTGATGATATTTTCCCTAGAATAAGAAATGAAGAGACAGCAAGAGGAGCTTGGGATCTGTTGAGGAGAGAATTCAGAGGAGATGATAAAGTTAGAGAAGTGAAGTTGCAGGCTGTAAAGGCAGAATTCGAGTATAGGAGAATGGCTGAAGGAGAAAGCTTAGATCATTACTTGACTAAGTTCTTTGGTGTGATAAATGACATGAAGTCTCTTGGAGAAGAGATAACTGAACAAAGGATAGTGCAAAAGACCTTGATGAGTCTTAGCAGAAAATACAAGTCAATTGTCTCGATTATTGAAGAAACAAGAGACTTAAAAACACTTAGAAGTGAAGAAGTCATTGCCTCTATAAAAGTGTTTGATAAGAGAGAGGACTTACATGATGAAAGAGAGAGAGTTGCTGGTACAGAAAAGGCATTTAGCAGCCTTAAGGGTGGGTATAACCATGGATATGCTGCTGCAAACAAGCCTTCACAGGGGAGAGGTAATTCAAAATGGCAGAAACAAGATAATAGCCATTCAAGCTGGGCTCAAGGAAGAAATCAGAACAATAATTCCAGCAAGAACTGGAATCAAAGAGGCAGAACAAGTCATGAAGATACATACAGTTCACAGCATAGAAATGTTAGCAATAATCAAGCTAACACAAAACCTTAGTGCAATACCTGTCAGAAGTTCCACTTTGGACTGTGCAGATACAAGGGGAAGCCAAAGTGTGGAAGATGTAATTTCTTTGGTCACAATACCAAAGATTGCAATAATTTCAAAACAGTAGCAAATTATGCAAAAGAGGAGGAAGAAGTTACCACTGGAACTTTGTTCTATGCATGTCACGCTGCTAATGTGAAGGATGATGATGTATGGTTTGTGGATAGTGCTTGTAGCAACCACATGACCTCAAATGAATCAATGCTGATCAATGTCGACAGGAGCATTGCTTGCAAGGTAAAAATGGGGTCAGGAGACCTTGTTCCTGCAACTGGAAAAGGAACACTGGTAGTTGAGACCAAGCAAGGAAGAAGATACATAGAAGAAGTGTTGTTAGTCCCTGGTTTGGATGAAAACTTACTGAGTGTAGGGTAGATGATGGAGCATGGCTACTACATTCTGTTTGGGGGCAACAAGGCTATAATTTTTGATGATGCAAGGCTGGAAAATGTGATAGCCAAGGTGATCATGAAAGGAAATCGTTGTTTTCCTCTTTCACTGGAGTCTTTGTTACCTGCAGCAAGAAGAGCATCAGTAATGGATGATTCCTGGACTTGGCATAGAAGGTTGGGCCACCTGAACTTTGACAGTATAAACAGAATGTAGCAGAAAGAGTTGGTTACTGGATTACCAATGCTGACAGAGGTGAATGATGCATGTGAAGGGTACATTTTTGGAAAGCATCATAGGGAGAAGTTTGACAATGAAGGGGGCAGAAGAGCAAGCAAGCCCCTGGAATTGATCCACACTGATTTGTGTGGACCAATGCAAAATCAGTCAATAGGAGGTAATAAATACTTTATTACTTTTATTGATGATTACTCAAGGATGTGTTGGGTTTATTTTTTAAGATATAAATCTGATACACTAAGAGTGTTTGAGAAGTTTAAGGCAATGGTTGAATTGCAAAGTGGCTATAAAATACTGAAATTGAGAAGTGATAGAGGGGGAGAGTATACCTCTAATGATTTTCAGAAGTTTTGTGAGAATCAAGGCATGGAGAGGCAGCTTACCATTGCATATTCCCCTCAGCAAAATGGTGTTGCTGAGAGGAAGAATAGAACAATATGCGAAATGGCAAAGTCTATGATGGTAGAGAAGGGAATACCTGTTATGTTCTGGGCAGAGGCTGTTGGAACTGCAATCTATCTGTAGAATAGGTGTTATACCAAGTCAGTAGCAAACAAGACACCATTTGAGTGTTTTACTGGAAGAAAACCAGGCATTAAGCATCTAAGAACATTTGGATGCATTTGCTATACACACATACCTGCATCTCTAAGGCAGAAATTTTTTAATGATAAAGCCGAGAAGGGGATCTTTATGGGGTATGGGAGTTGTGAAAAAGGCTACAGGGTATACATAATACAATCTAATAAAATTGTGTTATCAAGAAGTGTAGTATTTGATGAAGGGAAGGCCTATGATTGGCAGTCAGAATAGAAAGGGCAGCATAATTTCATACCTTCACATCCTTCATGGCAAGATGTTGAACATGACAGATCTTGTGGAGAAGAAGGTGTCCAAACAGAATCTGTTCAGCTTGATAATGGTGATGATTCTGGGAATGAAGGATCAACTGGAAGTTCAAGCAAAAACAGCAGCACACAGTTAACACCTAGCTCAACTCCTATTAAAATGAGAAGTATTGAAGACATATATGCTAGATGTCATATGTCTATTACTGAACCCGAGAGCTATCAAGAGGCTGCTAAAGACATAGCTTGGCAAGAGGCTATGGAGGCTGAATTGGAGATGATTGAAAAAAAATAAAACTTGGGAGCTTGTGGCTAGACCTACTGGTAAATCTGTGATTGGGGTAAAGTGGGTTTACAAAACCAAGTTAAATCTTGATGGGACAGTGCATAAACACAAAGCTAGGCTTGTAGCTAAGGGATATGCACAAAAGCCTGGAATTGACTACAATGAAACCTTTGCTCCAGTAGCAAGGTTGGATACCATTCGATCCCTAATTGCCCTAGCAGCTCAAAAGGGTTGGAAATTGATCCAGCTGGATGTTAAGTCAGCATTTCTCAATGGAATGCTGGATGAAGAAGTATATGTTGAGCAGCCAGAGGGATTTACAGTCAAGGAGGCTAAGTCCAGTGTTTACAAATTGCATAAGGCTTTGTATGGCCTAAAACAGGCACCTAGGGCCTGGTATAGTGAGATTGACACATATCTCACTATGTGCAAATACAAGAGAAGCAGTAGTGAAGCTACTCTATACACTCGGACAGATGATGAAGGTAATATAATCATTGTTGCTATATATGTTGATGACATTGTATATACTTGCAGCAGTGAGAAAATGATGCATGATTTCAAGAGGGAAATGATGCAAAGATACGAGATGACAGATCTTGGTTTACTACACCATTTTCTGGGATTTGGGGTGATTCAAACTGAGCAAGGCATTTTCATTCATCAAGGGAAATATGCAAAGTCATTGCTTGCTAAGTTTGGCCTAGAGGATTGCAAACCAGTTGCAATTCCCCTGGTTGTGGGTGAGAAGCTGAAGAAAGAAGATGGAAGTGATAGGGCTAATGAAGGCCTTTACAGGAAGATTGTGGGAAGTTTATTGTACTTGACAGCCACTAGGCCAGACCTAATGTATGCAGCCAGTTTGCTTTCCAGGTTTATGAGTAATCCCACGAGAAAACATATGGGAACTGCCAAGAGGGTTCTAAGGTATGTTCAAGGGACACTCAACTATGGTATTGAGTACACTAGAGACAAGTCAGCAACCCTAATTGGGTTTTGTGATGCTGATTAGGCTGGAAGTGAAGATGACAGCAGGAGCACATCAGGGTATGCATTCAGTTTTGGCAGTGGGGTGTTCTCCTGGGCTTCAGTCAAGCAGAATACAGTTGCTCTCTCAACTGCAGAAGCTGAGTATGTCTCAGCCTCTGAAGCCACAACTCAGGCAATATGGCTACGATTTGTCCTAGATGATTTTGGTGAAATGCAAGCTGATGCAACACCATTGTTCTGTGACAACATATCTGCTATCTCTATGGCTAAAAATCCTGTCTTTCATCAGAAGACAAGGCATATTAACAGACGTTATCACTTCATCAGAGAATCCTTGAAGGAGGGACTGATAAACATGAAGTTTTGTCCAAGTGAAGAGCAGCTAGCTAACATCTTCACAAAGGCTCTACCTAAGGAGAGATTCAATCAGTTAAGATTGAATCTTGGAGTTAAATCTGTAAATGGCTTAGGAGAGGCTGTTGGAATATAAGCCATTCACAGATACACATACAATGAAGGCAATAGATACTGACAGTGAAGGAAAGGAAGAAGCCAAGTCATTAACCAAATGTTAAACATGCACTACGTGTGCTAAACATGCATTAAGTGTTGTAATGAGTTCAGTTGATTAGTTACAATTCAGTTACAATCTGTTAAACATGTAAAAAACGTGTGTGAAGCCTAAGTGTATAAATAGGCATATAATCAAGCAGATGGTAAGCAGAAAATATATAGAAGCTTACCTCTTTCGAAAACTCTCTCTGCCTTCAATCTTTTTCAATTCTTTTTCTCCCAAACACAAACCCAAAATATCTGCAAAGATAAACCAAATCAATTAGTAACTACAAGTCAGAAATTGACTAAAAACCTACAAGAACTACTCACATCTTTGGAACCTTTTTTGGACGCGGAATAGAATGAATAGTCATTGATTCCGGTGGAAACCAGAGCAACTGACGAACTGTAGTCAAATTGACGGCTGTATACATTTTCTTTGAGCAGCTGTTCAAATTGATCGATCTGGACTGTGAGGCTGTCATTCTCCCATGTGGGGAAAACACCACTGCCTCCATGTGCAAAGTTTAATCCTTGCTGAGTATTTTTTGATGTATTTCTCAGTTGATAAGGTGTAGGTGATTCTATTCCCAGAAATGATGCTGCACATTTGTATATTTAATATATTATCTGATCAGCTCTAAAAATAAGAAGAGAAAGTAGGGGAGAGAAAAATGAGAGTAAGAGAAAAGTCATGAAGCACCTATATGGTCAGTAAGAACACGGCCGTCGGAGGCTCGACCATTTGGTTTACCGGGAAATGTTTTGCCAAAAGGTTCTTTCCATGGACCCCTGATGTTCTGTGGCCAATTTCCAGTATCAACATAGGAGTCACCAAAAACAAAGAGTTTTGGAGAGCTCTTGGGGCGATTTTGAGCTGAAATACCAAAGAAAAACAATGAATGATTAATTTGTTGAAGATCGAAGACTTTGATTTTAATTCCAAGACTGAAATTGGTATAGTGTTTATCATTTTTAAATAAGATCAATTGTTGATCAGTTTTAGTGATTTATAATTTCCAATTAGAAGCCTATCTAGAATAAGAATAGAAGAAGAGTTTGTAATAGATTAGATTTCTTATTCTTGTAATGGTTCAATTTTTCCTATAAATAAAATCAAAGGGATGGCAGTAACCCAAGCACAATTCTGCTCTTGATCTTCGTAAATTAGTTGCCTATTATTCTTGTTCTTTGGTTCTTTGTTGCTGCAAATTATAGCAGCAACTGTTACCTTCAATTCAAACAGTGACTGTTTTTTCTTGAAAATAGAAACAATAACAGTTAATGATCTAAACAGTAATTGTTCGTGCCTTCAAAAATTTCCAACAAAATTACCAGAAATCACTAATTATGTGTTAATTCAAGACTCAAAACTACTAATACAAGAAAATAGAAGATAAGCATTTGAGATAAATCAATCGGTCGACGTCTTACCTGTAGAAATAGCAGCAATGGAAAAAAGAAGCAAACCACCCAAGAAAAATCCTTTCCCCTCCATTGGAAAAACAAAGACAAGGAAAGCAATAAATTTATAAAATTGTAGTTATGATGAAGTAATTTTGGAGAACAATCATTCTTATAGGGTTTACCATCCGGGGCTCTTGCATGGAGGTTTTGAAGGCTGATGAGTTTAGCTGGATTGAGAATTAGGCAGAGTTCTAAATTTGATTTGGAAACATCTGGCGAGAAGGTGGCGGTTTAATTATGTCATTGCCAGTTAGAAATCTTATGTCCTTGTGTTCGTTTCATCACGAAATGAGGATTGATCTCTATCTTAAAATGCCAACCTGCGTTTGGGGACAGCTTCTTTGGGGTAATAATACAACTGATTTCTATGTGAAAATATCTGTAAAAATTGAAAATATTTCTATCGTCATCAATGTAACAACAACAACAACAGAAACTAGAAGCGCATAGCTAACCGTTAGTCCCAAGTCTCACAAAAGCTATCGTTCTGCTGGCAAGCAATTTCCATGAAGATAGTCAATCGAGTTCTTAATTTAGCTTCGAAACATTCGAATATACCTTCGAAACTATTTCGTGGGCCAATATTGAATTGTTGGACAATTTTTTATATCGTTAGATAAGAATATTGTGTAAATCAAATCATTAATATAAAAAACATTAATTAATTGGTATCTACTAGTCAACAAGTGTACATATGGAAAAGTCATGTTTAAGTTTATTATTAAATATTATGCTAAAATAAATTAAAAAATACAAGAAAATTCAAAGTCGTATATCTTAAGCTCCCACTAAAACACTCACCTTACTATATTACTACGTTAAATACAGATCTAACTTTAGCAGCAAATTAATGTTCTGCAAAATCTGAAATCTAACTTCTTCTTTTTTCATACTGCTAGTACGAGAAGTATATTTCGAGGATGTTTGATAATTGCATTTGCGGTTACTTTTTAAAATATATTTTACTTAAAAATATATTAAAATAATATTTTTTAAAATTATTTTATCATCAAAATCTAAAAATATTAAAAATATTTTCATTCTAAAAGTATTTTTGGAGTACTTTCCAAATACCCCGATATGGTTTTACTTAGGCTGAAAAGGAAAAGAGGGACCTATAAATTGATGACTTGACACTTCTCTGTCCCAAAATTTATATCCTGGTCTTTAGAAGACTCTTTCCAAATTAGAAAGATTCTTAGAGAGATAATTCTCAACCCACCCACCCTTGAAAATTGATGGGTTTACTTTATTCTGAGATAATTCCCAGGGATATGTTAGAAATAGTAATCATAAAAATTATACTTAAATCATTAGATGGAGAAATTAAGATTATGGCTAGCGGCAAGCCGCAGGCATGTTGCTCCCTTGTTATTATTGTACTCATGCATATTAAAACGAAAATAAATATTTACGCAGCCTAGAAAAAACCAAATAAGAAAATGATTTGCTGACAAGTTGGCTTAATTCGATAGCACGTATGTTCTATTTATTTAATAAAATCACAATCTAGAGTTGAAACTCTCAACGCCATGCAGGCATCAAAATTTGGACCATTGCAACACACGTTATCGTGGCAGAGGTTTTACCCAGACAAACCTTAATAATTACTGAGCATAATCATCCTCTATAAATGGACGAGTTCCCTTCTATTCTTCTCCATCCTCAATCTTAAGTCCAAGTCTCCCAACCCTATCATCCTGTGTTAAGCTACACTAGCAGAATTTGCTAGACATTTTAATTGTGTGTGTAAGTAAGAACTTACTGCAGCAATCGAGGCTGAGAAAACTCACAGAAATGGCAGCGAAAGCGGCGGCATCTTTCATTTTCATGCTGTTTTTCTTGAGCACAGATTGCCAAGCGAAACTCTCCTCTTCATTTTACGACAAGTCGTGTCCTAATGCAGAGAGTGCAATCCGAACTGCCATCGGAAGTGCGATTGCGAGAGAGCGGAGGATGGCGGCGTCTCTCATTCGCCTGCACTTCCATGATTGCTTCGTGCAGGTACGTACTGGTGCAACTCGAAGCAATTGTTCTTCTCTTTTTATTAACTCTGAGCTAGCTCGTGTTCTTACACGAATAATATTCCTGCTCGTTTTTTCAGGGCTGTGATGCCTCCATTTTATTAGACGAAACTTCCTCTATTCAGAGTGAAAAGACAGCGGGGCCCAATATTAACTCTGCTAGAGGTTATGAAGTCATAGATAAAGCAAAATCTGAAGTAGAGAAGATATGTCCTGGAGTTGTATCTTGCGCAGATATCATTGCTGTGGCCGCAAGAGATGCGTCTGCTTACGTGAGTGTTTATAAATAATTCATCTCTTCAAATTCTTGTTAGCGTTTCAACTTACTAAATCAGTTTATCTAATTTATGATTACTCTGAAAAATATCACAGGTGGGTGGTCCATCCTGGGCAGTGAAGCTTGGAAGAAGAGATTCAACCACTGCCAGTCGGGATTTAGCCAACACAGATCTGCCTGCTTTCACTGACAGCCTCGATACACTTATATCTGGGTTCCAAAAGAAAGGCCTTACTGCAAGGGACATGGTTGCTTTGTCAGGTTCTCATACGTTAGGACAAGCTCAGTGCTTTACATTCCGAGACAGGATTTACAGTGCTAGCAATATCGATGCTGGATTCGCTAGCACTCGCAAGAGACGTTGTCCACTTACTGGTGGGCAGGCAAATTTGGCTCCACTCGATTTGGTCACACCCAACTCTTTTGACAACAACTACTTCAAGAACTTGATGCGAAACAAGGGTCTCCTTCAGTCAGATCAAGTTCTTTTCAATGGAGGCTCCACAGACAGCATTGTCACAGAATACAGCAGAAATCCTGCTAAATTCAGCTCTGATTTTGCATCCGCCATGATCAAAATGGGAAACATCCATCCACTGACCGGATCAGCCGGGCAGATAAGGAGGATTTGCAGTGCTGTCAACTAGTTTCATATCTTTCTAGAAATTATTCTCTTAATAAAGTGTGCAGAGGCAAGTTTTAATTGTTTCATCAATTGTTCATTCTGAATTTTTTTTCAAGAAATAATAAAGAAAGTTCGTTATATTGCTTATCATTTTCGTCCTTCGATGGTCTTCATTATACCCTCTAATCTGGATCCTAGCTAGTAGTACTATTTGCTAAGTAACCATCTTCTTGATACAACAACTGAGAGGAAAGGATCAAGAATAGAGAACAGAACACAATAAAGGAAAGCTTAAGTGCAGTGCTTAATTCATCAATCAACAGCCTTTATATAGGCAGTAAATCAACGGAAACAACCAATAAAATAGCAACAGACCACTAACACCACTATCTAACACATAGACCACTTTCTCTTAATGACATGGCAACAACCTGCCACTTGAAACAATAATGCCTAATAACTAGGACCACGTAAACATAAGAGATAATAACAAGGACTCGGTCAAGCATAAGACCTCGTGACTCAACAATCCCTCCTTTAAACTGAAAATTTCAGTTTAATGAGTTCCAAACGCGCGCGCACCAAGCAACTTTCTAAGCTTCTGAAACACGTGCAACTTTAGAGGCTTGGTAAGAATATCAGCAACATGATCCTCACTTTTGCAGTAGATGAGATCAATGACTCCTTCCTTTGTCAAGTCTCTTAGAAAATGAAATTTCACGTTTATATACTTGCTTCTTCCATGTAAAACAAGATTTTTAGAGAGCTTTATTGCTGAACTGCTGTCACAATAGATTGTAGTGGCTCCTTCTTGCTTGAAATGAAGTTCTTCAAGCATTTTCCTTAACCAAATAGTTTGACAAGCACAAGAAGTTGCCGCAACGAACTCTGCTTCAGTTGTTGATAAAGTAACGATTGCTTGTTTTTTTGAAGACCACGAAACAGCTCCTTTACCAAGCATAAAAACATGTCCAGATATGCTTCTTTTATCATCTATATCTCCCGCATAATCACTGTCAGTGAAGCAGAACAAATCTGATTTTCTTTCCCTTTTGGAGAACAAACCAAACTCTGCAATACCTTCAAGTACCAAAGAATCCTTTTGGCAGCTAGAAGATGCATCTCCTTTGGAAACTCCATGTACCTGCTAATGAGACTTACAACATGTATTATATCAGGCCTTGTGGCTGTCAAGTACATCAAGCTTCCGACAATTTTCTTGTACATAGTGTTGTTAACCTTCTCCCCTCCAGGATCTTTCATTAGCTTGAAACCTGCTTCTGTTGGTGTGCTAACAGAATTGCAATTATTTATCTGAAACCTTTTTAAAATGTCCTGCACATATTTCTTTTAAGAAACAAATTGCCAGCAGGAGTTTGCACCACTTCTAAGCCCAGAAAATAGTGCATCAAGCCTTTAATAATGCTTATTGTAGAAATGCAGGGATTATAGAAAGGGAAGAGAGGATTCTGTTTGAGAGAGAAGAAGATAAGCTTGGATAGAATTTGTGGATTCTGTTATTCTGTTTTTCACACGCAATGCATGCTCTGTTTACAATTATTTATACCCACTTCTATGCCATGTATGCATGTATGTATTACACTGTATGCATACTCATTATGTGCATACATTTCTGTTACATACATTATCATCCCCCCTCAATCCCAGGCTTATATAACCCGAGCCTGAGATTGCAAAAATGACTAAGAAATAAAGGAAAGCTAAGGCCTTTTGTAAGAATGTCAGCAAACTGCTCCTGTGATGAGACAAATTGAACCTCCAGCTGGTTGGTAGCCACCCTCTCACGAACGAAATGCACATCAATTTCAATGTGCTTGGTGTGTTGATGCTGCACAGGATTAAAAGACAAGGCAATTGCAGACAAATTATCACAGAAGAGCACAGGAGTTTGAGGCAGAGTAATTCGTAAAAATTGCAGCAATTGCTTGATCCAGTCCAGTTCTGCAGAGGCAGTAGACAAGGCCCTATACTCAGCTTCCGTGGATGATCTAGACACGGTATGTTGCTTCTTAGAGGTCTAAGAAATGGGATTGGAACCGAGGAATACTACCAGACCAGTCGTTGATCGACGATCATTAGGATCGCCAGCCCAATCAGCATCACTAAATGCTGTGAGGTCTAAGGTCCCTTTCTGATAAGTAATCCCAACAGGAAGAGTACCTTTAAGATACCTTAAGATTCGTTTAACTGCCACAAAGTGATCCACCATAGGACGTTGCATAAATTGGCACACCTGATGGACTGTAAACGCAATGTCAGGCCTTGTAAACGTCAGGTATTGTAGAGCACCTACAATGCTGCGATACAAGGAAGGATTATCAAAAGGTTCTCCATCATCCTTGAGTAACCGTTGATATGGAAGACAAGGAGTGGCACACGGCTTGGCAGTTTGCATATCAGTTTTGAGAAGCAGCTCATGAATGTAATTCGACTGTGAGAGAAACAGACCAACTAGAGTATGAACAATTTGAACTCCCAAGAAGAAATGAAGATCCCCATATCTGTGATCTGGAATTCTGCAATGAGAGCAACAATGACCTGATTAATGACATTAGAATCACTCCCCGAGATAATAATATCATCAACATATACCAGCAAGATGATGACCCCAACATCCAGATATTTGACAAAGAGTGACGAATCTGAATACGTGTGATGAAATCCCAGTGATGGCAGAAAAGAAGTGAACCTTTCATTGTAATTTGCAGACAAGCTGAGGTTGTAATTGATCAACAAAACCAGGGGGCTGTGACATAAACACATCCTCATGAAGAATGCCATGTAGAAATGCATTTTTAACATCAAGTTGCCTCAAATTGAGCAGCCAGTGCCAATACCAGTCTCACCGTGGTTGGCTTCACCACAGGACTAAATGTTTCACCATAATCCAATCCAGGCTCTTGACTAAATCCCCGAGCAACCAACTGTGCCTTGTACCTTGCAATAGTCCCATCAGCATGCCTCTTAATTTTAAAAATCCATTTGCAACCAACTAGATTTTTATCAGATGGCAGATGCATTAAACTCCAGGTCTGCTGCGACTGAAGAGCATCAATTTCATCCTTCATGGCCTTCAACCAAACTGGAATGGTCAAAGCAGCTTTGTAACTGGGTGGCTCAACCACATTCAAATCAGTAGTGGTTGAGACAACAGACATGGCAAGACACACCTTCTTCTTCTTAATAACCCTACTCTTACTTCGTGTCTGCATTGGATGCAAGTTCATATCTGGGATATGAAGAATCACTGAAATGCACTCAGGATTAAATGAATCAATTGAGGACCAATCACTCTCAGATGCATTTCTAGAATTGGAGACAAGACCAGCAGGAGTGGATGATATTGGCAAAGGAACAGCAGGAATGGATTCTGACGAGACAGGAATGGATATGGAAGATGACGATGCATGGACAGGGGAAGGAGTGGCAGAAGGAAAAACAACAACATTTTCATGATTAACAACTGGAAAGGGCACATGTGAGGACTGGGAAGAAGATAAAGTAGTGCCCTTAACACCAGTAGTTAAATCAATATATGGAAAAACATGCTCATTAAAAATGACATGTCTAGAGATATATGTTCTTTTACCAACTGGTTCATAACAAAGATAGCTTTTATATTGAGAGGCATATCCCAAGAAGACACACATGGTGGTTTTAGGTTGTAACTTTTTAAGTCGATATGGTCGTAATAACAGAAAACAAGCACAACTGAAAATTCGCAAGTGAGACATGGAAGGAATAGTTTGAAATAAAATCTCGTAAGGGGATTTATTCTGTAAAATTATAGAAGGCATTCTATTGATAAGATATAAGGATGTATGGATGACATGAGTCCAAAAAGAAGTAGGTAATTTGGCATATTGTAGTACAATGATTGTAGTTTCAATTAAATGCCTATGTTTGCTTTCAGCAAGACCATTCTGTTCAGGAGTATGATGGCAGGATTTTTGATGAACAATGCCTTTTGAAATGAAGAATGATTGGAGTTGTTTACTAACATACTCACCACCCCCATCGCTTTGCAGAACTTTATTAGAACACGAAAACTAGGTTTGAACATAGTGATAAAATCTGACGTATATAGAATAAAAATCACTTTTATGAACTAGTGGAAATAGCCAACAATAACGTGAAAATTCATCGATAGAAGTCACATAATATCGGTATCCATCTATGGAAACACAAGGAGAAGGACCCCAAATATCACTGTGAATAGTGTGAAATGGAATTACAGATTTATGAACACGCGATTAAAAGGGAAGTTTTGAAAACTTACCCTGAAGACAACTATGACATACAGAAGCATTTGAATCAATCGAACATTTAATATTGGCTTTATCTACCATCATCGTAGCAATTTTATTAGTGGGATGGCCTAAACGATGATGCCAAGTAGACGAGAGAACTAACTGACCACGAAAGGACCGAGATTGACGTGCGAAAAGGGATTGACGATGATGAACAAAGGAAAAGGGATAGAGTCCATTACTGCATTGCCCTTTGTATATGATCCTCCCTGTGAACTTGTCCTGAATCCAAAAATTGAAAGCATCAAAGATTAGTCTACAATGATTATCCAAACACAACCGATGCACGGATACTAAATTTTGAGTCAATTTAGGAACATGCAGAATTGAATGGAGCTGAATAGGTGCAGTATTTGTGGGAATAATGGAATTCCCAATATGTGATACGAGCAAACCTTCACCATTTGCCATTTGCACTGTATCGTTTGTAAGATAAGTGGTGGATGATGACAGATTATTCAAGTCTGCTGTCATATGGTTTGTTGCTTCAGAATCGGCTATCCAAACTGGAGAGGCATTCTGAGACTGCTGCAAAACAGAGTGTTGAGGTGGTTGTAGGACAGTGTTCAGTGCTACACTTTTCTGAGCATGATAATCCTGAGCTGAGGGATAACTGACATGGTAATCCGAAGCTGAGGCATTGGTATTACCATCAAAGTTGGGACCATTGTTATTGTAAAAACAATACAATGTGTTATGATTTGTCTTGCCACATATATGACACCTTAGCCTTTCACTGCGATTGAGACCACAAACTGGAGCTGTATAGCCTTCAAGATTGCACAACTGGCATACTGAATTACTGGATAGTGAAGATGAAGACTGGTAAGAGTCAAACATTCCTGAATTCATGACTGGTATATCATGCATTCTGCCATGAAAAGGACTTTTCTGATGAAAGTGCCTCTGCTGTGAATGAAACCTGCACCTGCCTCTGTTCCTGTGAAATGGTTTATAGCCACCATTTCCATACGAATTGTAGCCATTCATTCCACGTGCCTGTGGAAATCTTACTGGTGATGCAGGTAAGTTGGGTTTTGAGACAGTGTGCATAGCAGTAAGGTATGCAGGGGTGTCTGTTACCGAATTCTCCACAATTCGTTCTTCAGCCAATAATTGTGATCTAAATTCCTGCAATGGAATGACACTTTCTCTGCCTCTGATCACACATCTAAATGTGTTGAATTCAGGTGGAAGTCCATTCAATGCCAATATCACAATGTCTTCGTCTGCAAAATAAACTCCAGCTGCACTCAAATAATCTCGTGCCTCTTTTATCTTCAGAAGATATTGACTCACAGAATCAGCTCCTTTCTTGATGTTCTGCAGGTTGGATTTCAGTTGAAATATGCTGGTTTTGGATACAGTGGAAAATTGTTCCTTTAACCTATTCCAGAGATCATGGGAGCTGCTGCTACCGATTGCATAAGACATGGCCATAGGTGATAATGTAGCAGTAATGAGTTGCATGACTGCACGATCATGCATTTTCCATATCATTACATTCTCACATTCCGTAGCAGAAAGTGAGTTAGAATTGTCTGTATTACTCTCAGCTACTGAATTAGTAATAGGACAAGGATTAGAACCATCAGTAAAACCAATGATTCCGTTACTCTCTAGGAATAATTGCATTTGAAAATTCCAATTCAAGAAATTTGACTCGTCCAATTTCACATTCACAGAGGTGGAAATTGTGGAAATCAGACCTGTAATTGGAGATTGAAGGATTTGAAATTGTGAAGCAGTCACCATTGCTGTTGGATGATCAGAAAGAATGATAGAGGCAAAGTGATCACACACTTTACACAATTTAGTGAGAATACAGTAGTTGTCTATTCACGAAGCTACGAATTTTGCAGTCAATTTGTTTGAAATCTGCAAAATTTATCACACACTTTACATAATTCAATGTTTATACAGTAGCTGTCTTTTCACAAAGCTATGAATTTTGCAGTCAAGTTGTATGAAATCTGCAACAATTTGTCAAATCTGTGGAAGCAAAAAGAATTTTTTTGAGAAATTTCTTCGATTCAGTGTGTTTGCGTGAGCAATTCAAGCTCTGATACCATGTAGAAATGCAGGGATTATAGAAAGGGAAGAGAGGATTCTGTTTGAGAGAGAAGAAGATAAGCTTGGATAGAATTTGTGGATTTTGTTATTCTGTTTTTCACACGCAATGCATGCTCTGTTTACAGTTATTTATACCCACTTCTATGCCATGTATGCATGTATGTATTACACTGTATGCATACTCATTATATGCATACATTTCTGTTACATACATTATCACTTATCACTTTCGTCCTATGATGGTCTTCATCATTGTTAAGAAATAATAAAGAAAGTTCGTTATATTGCTTATCATTTTCGTCCTACGATGGTCTTCATCATACCCTTTAATCTGGATCCTAGCTAGTAGTACTATTTGTTAAGTAACTATCTTTTTTGTCAAGTAAACATTTAACCTAAAAATTATTTAAGCGAGATTTCAGAATATAATTTATATTATTTTTTAACACATATTTTCAAGTGAAAGATCTTTGGGCTTGAAACTTGTAAAAATCCACACTAACATGTGCTTATTTTTTATCAAATAAAATAGTGGTTGTGAGATTTAAACTCATGACTGCTGAGTCAACAAGATTTTAATATCATATTAAGAAATCATCGCATTTAAAAACTTAAACTATTAAATAAGACTCTAAAATATAATTTATATTATTTTTTAACACATCATACTTATATCTATAATTATTGTACCTTTAATTAATGGAATTGATTAAGAACAAGAGATACAAAAGATTGAAGAACGCATATATCTAGATTACTTTTGCCTTTCAATTTTAACGACGGGTCTCCAAGTTCCACCGGGGTTCCCCTTGAATATGCAGCCCAATTTACCCTTATCTTTGAATTTCTGCCTTCAATCATAAAAATGAGCACGTGGTTGCTTGAGATTTCATTTTTGTTTCGAATTTTAATGGTTTTTTTATTGGGTAATATTTGATAGACTAGGATGAATACCCTACAATTGTTTTATTTTTTCTATAGTGAGACAAAATATTCAAGGTAATGAAAAATACTTGTACAACTTTCCTCATCATGTCTTTACTATAATCCATTAAGAGTGTGTTTGGTATTGTTTTTGCTTTTGTGGTTGAGATTTAAAAAAGCAGTTTCATGAAAAGTAATTTTAGGTTTTAGCTATAGTTCAAAATAAGTAGTGAAGTATTTGGTTAAAACTATGGTTGAGTTTGAGGTTGATAAAAAACAATTTTGTGTGTTTAGTTATCATGTTTTTTATATTGCTGTCAACTTGTGAAATTAATTTAATGGACACACACACACACACACATATATAAATTGTTTTTTTAAATTTTGTAGATTAATAATCATAATAATAAAATATAATTAATAATTCATGAAAAAAACAGATATTTTTTTATTCTCCCATCAAACTACTTGTAATTTGATCACGAACAGATATTTCTCTTTCATCAGGACTGATCTGTATCTACATATTTTTTTTAAAAATCGGCCTAGGCCTAGAGCAGGCCCAACCAAATTGGGCCAAAGCCCAACTCTACTAGACTTGGGTTGGGCCGAGAGCAGGCCCAACCCAAGTCCAACTTTAAAAAGGGAGGCATGAAATGGTGCGCTGCACTGTTCATATCTTCTTAACACGTGAACATCATGAATTTATTCACGTGAACAGTAGCGTCCGACCGACCATGACAAGAACTTTAACAGTCGATGCCGATGGGTAGATGAGACCGAGGTGGTTCTTCTTGTGGTGATGATGTCGAAAATGGTGGCATGTGGTGGCCAGTAGGAGCGTCGGAAGCCTGCTGTCACCGCTACTGCTTCGACACCGGGGATTCTTGCTCTCACTGCAGGTGGTCACGGAAGAGCTTCTGGAGTGGAGAAGAAGATCCTGGTGATGAGGGGATGGTGGTGGTGTCTCCGGGAGCTACCCCGACTGTGTAGAGAGAGAGAGTCGCCGTTGTAGAGAGAGAGAGTTGTCATGTGTAGAGAGAGAAAGTTGTCACCGTGGAGAGAGAGAGCTGCCGTTGTGGAGAGAGAGAGACCGCCATTTGCAATAAACACACCCTCCAGCTGCTGACCTGCAATCCATCACGAGGAAACACATGCAAAAAAAATGAATCACGATCGCGCCCAAAAGCATCATTTTTCTCCTTATTACAAACCACGATTTCAGTCGATTTTTAGGTGGGTCCCATAGCAATTTAATCTGCTTTTTCATTACCAAACGCCATGAAACTGCTTCTTGCTCCAACCTCCGTTTCAATCGCAATCCAAAACGGGTGCTAAATTATTATTAATGTTTATTTTAAATACATGCATGGCATATTAATTATCACGAGACTCATAATATTCATAATTAAAAAATAGAAAAGATAATTGTCAACAAACTATCTCATCTAAAAATTTAAACTATTAGATGAGATTCCAGAATATAATTTATATTATTCTGTAATATATTTTCCCAAATGAAAGTTATCTAGGCTTGAAACTTGCATATACCTACACTATGTAAGAGGTTTTGGACACAGTTTCAATGAATAATTCCACCACACTTTTCATTGATTCTTTACAGTGTATATATACACAAAAGGTAGCTACATAATTGCCTATATGTTTGCTGATAATTAAGACAAGAATTTTGTACATTAATGAAGGGATTACAATTCAGAATTTTGTACATTAATGAAGGGATTACAATTCTAAATATAGAAGGGTGTATAACGGTCTGATCCCAACGGCAGGAAGCTTAACATGGAAGGTTTGATTTTGGCATGAATATCTGCTTGTGTGGATCTTCAGTCTGGGTTGCATGTTTCCTCAATACGCCCCCGCAAGATAGGGCCACCATCGGTGAGGCCAATCTTGGACCTGAGGAATTCGGTGCGCTGGTGGGACAAGGGTTTCGTCAGTAGGTCCGCAAGTTGGTCTTGAGTGTGAACATGTTGAACCTTGAGTGAACCCTTTTGAACTAAGTCACGAACGAAATGAAGATCGATTTGAATATGCTTCATTCGAGAGTGATGGACTGGATTGTAGCTGAGGTGAGTGGCGCCAAGGTTGTCACATAGTAACAACGGAGCAGTTTTGATGGGGAAGCCAAGTTCGGATAGGAGACCATGTAACCATATTGTTTCGGAGGCTGCGTTTGCAAGTGATCTGTACTCGGCCTCGGTGGAGGATCGGGCAATGGCTCGCTGTTTTTTGGAGCTCCATGAGATAGGATTCTGACCAAGAAAGCTGATGTAGGCTGACGTAGAGGAGCGATCATCAATGTTTCCAGCCCAATCAGCATCTGAGTATGTTGTAAGAGTCCAGGATGTGTTCTTCTTGAGGTGAATGCCGTGAAAGATGGTCTGCTTGAGGTAGCGTAGCAATCGCTTGACTGCAGCCCAGTGGGAGTGGGTAGGCTTGTGCATGAACTGTGACAATTTATTGACAGCAAAGGAAATGTCAGGACGAGTTAAAGAAAGATATTGAAGACTTCCAATTACCCGTCGAAATTCGGTGCTGTCAAAGGCAGCAGTTCCATCAACCAGTTTTAGTGAGGTGCTGGTTGATAATGGAGTAGAAATGTCCTTGGCACCCACCATGTTTGTTGTGGTAAGCAAATCCCGAATATACTTATGCTGCGATAAGAAAAGTCCTGCACAAGTGGGGAGAACTTCCACCCCTAAAAAATAATTAAGAATACCCATGTCTTTTAAGTGAAATTTGGAACCAAGTTGTGTCACAATTGATTGCACAAAGGAGGTAGTGTTACCAGTAAGTACAAGATCATCCACATAAACCAATAAGAAACAAATTATCGAGTCATTGCGATAAATAAACAGAGAAGGATCAGCCTTTGATATAATAAAACCGAGAGCAATAAGAGCAGACTTAAGTGTGCAGTACCAAGCCCTAGGGGCCTGTTTAAGGCCATAAATGGCTTTGCGTAATCTGCATACATAGTGAGGTTTAGAGGGATCCTTAAAACCTGGTGGTTGACTCATGTGGACAGTTTCAGTCAGCTTACCATGTAAAAATGCGTTGTTCACATCCATTTGTCTTAAGGACCAACCCTGCATCACAGCAATGCTAAGAACAATTCGAATGGTCGCAGGTTTTACTACTGGACTAAATGTTTGAGTGTAATCAATCCCATATTTTTGGTGAAAGCCCTTGGCTACAAGCCGGGCTTTAAACCGATCAATGGAGCCATTGGGTTTTTGTTTTACTCGAAAAACCCACTTGCAGCTCACGGGGTTGCAGCCAGGTGGAGGGGGAACTAAGTCCCAAGTTCCATGGCGCATGAGAGCAGTGAGCTCATCGGACATGGCAGCACGCCATTGAGGCATGGACAGAGCTTGAGTCACACACGTGGGTTCTAGGCTCTGTGGTAGGGGGTGTTTGGTGACAAGGTTGATCTGTTTGGGTTTGAAAATCTGATTCATAGATCGTGTGACCATGGAGTGTGTGCGGTGATTCATTGCATCATTGGGACTAGTGGAAGTCACCGTAGGAGATGGTGGTTGTAACTGTGAGGTGACTGGATTAGAGGAATAATCATGCAAAGATGATGCAGATGCATGTGAATCACTCAGATTTGCAGTATTAAACGAGTTTGAAGAAATTGGTGAAGAGTTGAGAGAAGACATACCTGGAGGAGATGGATCGGCGGCGAGATCATTTTCCAAGGACACTGATGGAGCCGAAGAGGGTGGAGGAACAGGAGGTGGTTGGAGAGGAATGAGTGACGAAGCGGGCCGAGAGGTGAGAGACGATTCGGGCCGAGAGGATGAAGTTAAAAGGGAGGCTAGAGTTTTGCTCTCATCAAAGAGCACATGCCTTGACAGATACACTCTAAGTGTATTGGGCTCCAGACACCGATAGGCATGTTGGGTTAAGGAGTACCCAATGAAGATGCATGGTGTGGATTTGGGCTGCATTTTATTGTTGGTATAGGGTCGGGTCAAAGGGTAGCATATGCACCCAAATGTTTTTAATTTAAGATAATTTGGCTTTTGACCAAACAATGTTTCAAAAGGGGATTTGTTTTGAAGTAAGGGTGTTGGTTGACGGTTGATTAAATATGCAGCGGTATGAAATGCATGAGGCCAGTATGATAAAGGTAGATTTGCATCATGAAGTAAAGTAAGACCTGTTTCAACTAAATGACGGTGACGACGTTCAGAGACGCCATTTTGTTGAGGTGTGTGCGGTGCAGTTGTGTAGTGACTAATGCCATGTAAAGAAAGAAATGGTTTGAGGCTAATGAATTCCCCGCCATTATCAAAGTAAAGACTTTTTATGCTTGTTTGAAAACGTTTTTCAACAATTTTTTTAAATTGAGGAAAAATATTTTTGACGCAAGATTTAGTATGGATGGGGTAAAACCACAAATATTTGGTGTAATGGTCAACAAAAATTAAGTAATAACGTGAACCATCTAGACCGTCACAATGAGCTGGTCCCCACACATCAGTATAAATAGTGTCTAGGGGAGCATGACTTTGAATGCTTGTGGAATGAAAAGGAAGTTGATGGGCTTTATTGATAGAACATGAAGAACACAAGGAATTATTTTGTTTTTTGTTTTCTTTAATTGGAAGTGAAAAAAGATTAACAAGACTGTGAACAATTTTAAGAGAGGGATGTCCAAGGTGCTTATGCCAGCCTTCAAATGACGTCCGTTCATGCACATTGGCAACAATTTTGGATGATGGCCCCATCGACGAATTTGGAAAAAGATACACGCCGTCCTTACATGCTCCTTTTAGTATGATCGCCCCCGTAGTCGGATCCTTCACCAAAAAATAAAAGGGGTGAAGTTCAAGAAAAACATTATTTTGTAATGTAAAATGATGAGCAGAAATTAAATTCTTGCAGATATTAGGAACACATAGAGTATCATGAAGAACAAACGTGCGTGTGGGTGATTTTAAAGTTAAAGAACCAATATGAGTAACCGGCAAACCTGACCCATCACCAATGACAACTTCATCGGTGCCATCGTATTCAGAGTGTATAGATAAATTTCCTAAATCACCAGTAATATTATGAGACGCAGCAGAGTCAAGGAGCCATTTTTGGTCCTTTTGATTTGAGGTCGTGGCACAATTTGCCATAAAATCAGATGTACGGAATTGTGAACAAGTTTTTGCAATATGCCCGACTTGATCACATAGCTGGCATTTGGGCTGAAAACGTCTCTGATTGGGCCTGTTTTGTTGATATCTCCGGTTGTCTCTAAATGGACCCGAGTATTGGGCCGTTTGTTGGGGCAAGCCAGTGGGCTTATATGGCCTGGGCAAGATGCCCTTTCGGGGACTCCCATTTGGAGAGAATGTCGTCTGCCTATGACGATGAGTGTAGTGAGCAGAGGCGACGAGCTGCTGCGACGAGGATTCCAGCCGGCGCAGGTAATTATCATGCCCCACGAGAAGATCGTGAAGCTCCTCGAAGGTAAGGGAAGTGGCCCTTGCTCTTATTGAGGTTGCAATGTCCCGAAAATCAGGACCCAATCCATTTAGGATGTAAAGGGTGAGATCATCATCTGCAATGGGATGATCGATGAGAGAGAGTTCATCTGCAAGGGCTTTAACCGTGTGCAGGAAGGTGACAATCGAACGATTTCCTCGTTGAATCAAGGTGAGTTCTTCTTTCAATTGCATTGCTCGGGTTCGAGACTTGCTGGCATAGAGATGATGAAGCTTTGTCCAAGCCTCATGGGAGGTTTTGGCAGTGGCTATGAGAGGAGTGATAGTGCTTGATGTTGAAGCCAGAATAGCACTGAGAATCAATTTGTCTTGACGGACCCAATGAGTTTTATTTAACTCAGTGGTGGAGGTGCCGGCAGGGGATGGGCACTGGGATATTCCATGAACATAGTCTAGGAGATTGTACCCTATAAGGAGAGCTTCAAATTGTGCTCTCCACTGTGGAAAGGTGGATGGTTGTAGCTTTTCATTGATTTGTGTCGTAATGTTTAGTGCAATGAGGGTGTTTTCAGTGGATGGGGTGAGAATGGGTTGAGTTGTTGGGTTCTGGGTAGCGGATTGAGTTTCAGAGGATGTCATTGTATTTGGGGGAAGGGGATCGTGTTGCTCGGTGGAGAAAGGCTCTTCTGATACCATGTAAGAGGTTTTGGACACAGTTTCAATGAATAATTCCACCACACTTTTCATTGATTCTTTACAGTGTATATATACACAAAAGGTAGCTACATAATTGCCTATATGTTTGCTGATAATTAAGACAAGAATTATGTACATTAATGAAGGGATTACAATTCAGAATTTTGTACATTAATGAAGGGATTACAATTCTAAATATAGAAGGGTGTATAACGGTCTGATCCCAACGGCAGGAAGCTTAACATGGAAGGTTTGATTTTGGCATGAATATCTGCTTGTGTGGATCTTCAGTCTGGGTTGCATGTTTCCTCAATACACTACCCTGTGTTTAATTTTTATCAAATAAAATGAAAGTAATGAGATTTAAACTCGTAATCGATGAGTCAATAAAATTTTAAAACCACGTCAAGAAATCATCTCACCTAAAAACTCATAATATAATTTATATTATTCTCTAATAACAATTGAGATTTCAAAATAAAACAAAAAAAGAAATGAAAACTTAAATAACGAAGATGTAAATCATATATATTGGGAGGAAAGTTCTCCGTTCTTTTTTTTTTTGACAGTTTTTATAGTTGATTTCATTTCTTTTTTTTTTAGATGTTCCAATTTTTTTACATTTTTTTAATATATATATATATATATATATTTAATTTGATGGTTGAGAGATGTTTTTGTTTGAAAAGGAACAAAGGAACATAAATAAGAGAAATACTAATGTAAAAGAGAAAAAAAAGCATACGAAAGAATAAACCCATTATATAATATTGTATACCCACATTATCGCTACATACATCGTAAAATATGAATTAAACTAGGATTTAAAATTGAAGAGAGAAGAAGTCAAAACAAAAAACAATTATATATAAAGTCAATCGATATTTTTAAAAATAACAGTAGGAAGGGAACATAAAGAACACTAGGCCGGGTAGAGACCAAGCACCAGTTCCATGAGATGAATTGATTTAGAAAATGGTTGAGTTATCACTTTTGAAAAAGGACTTTTCTCCTTTGTTTTTTGTGGTAAAAAAACAAGAAATCTATTAAATATCCAGCTTTTGTTAAAGCAATACGCTGAAAATTCTGCCACTGTATCTAAATTTTCTTCGAGTGAAGCACTTGAAAATTAAAAAAATCAGTGATTTTTTTAGATAGTTTTAATGTATTGCCACCGTATCTAAATTTTCTTCGAGTGAAGCACTTGAAAATTAAAAAAATCAGTGATTTTTTAGATAGTTTTAATGTATCAAAAATAATTTTAAAAATTAACTTTGAAATTATTGAATAATTTTTAGTGCCTATAGCTAGTGAGAATAGAGGGATGCAGGCTCACAACCTCTCTAGAATTACTACTCTATCTCTTTTAAATGTCATTTTTTTTCTTTCAAAACAAGCAACCTAAGAGACCTTTTAACACACCTAACCTTGAAAACAAATTTGGGTTTACTTTTGCTCTTGGCATTTTGCTTGCCAAACCCTATGAAACAGCATTTGATGGTGACAAACTAAGGATAGATCGGCATTATGTTTCTCTTGAAAATCTGAGTAAGAAAATGATGACTTGAAGACAACTTGGCTTCTGACAGTTCATCGTAGCTTGAAAGAAATTATTTTTTTTTAGTTTATGTCTAGACTCTTAACGGTATGCAGACATCCTTGACAAATCTTAATTAATTAATGAGCTTAATCATCCTGTATAAATGGACGAGTTCCCACATGCATTCTACAACATATTCAATCTTAATTAATTCTCTCCATTCTAGCATCGTAAAATATGAATTAAACTAAGATTTAAAAATGAAGAGAGAATAAGTCAAAACACAAAACAATTATATGTAAATTCAATCAATATTTTAAAAAATAACAATAAGAAGGGAACATAAAGAAATAAACATTTCAATACTTGCAAGCATGAATAAAGAACACAAGGTCGGGTAGAGACCAAGCACCAGTTCCATGAGATGAATTGATTGAGAAAATGGTTGAGTTATCACTTTTGAAAAAGGACTTTTCTCCCTTGTTTTTTGTGGTAAAAAAACAAGAAATCTATTAAATATCTAACTTTTGTTATAATCATTGGCAGCATTTCATACAGCTGCCACGCAAAATCAGTTTTGACCGACGGCTGCGAAAGCAATACGCTGAAAATTCTGCCATTGTATCTAAATTTTCTTTGAGTAAAGCACTTTAAAATTAAAAAAATAGTGTTTTTATATTATTATTTGATGTTAAAAATAATTTTTGATAAATGAAAACATTTTAAAAATCATCCTCAGCTATACTCGGAAAACAAGCCAGAAACAAATCATTGAAGATTTTAGTGCCTATAGCTAGTGAGAATAGAGGAATCCAGGCTAACGACCTCTCTAAAATTACTAGTATTCTCTATAAAAATCTCTTTTAAAATGTCATTTGTTTCAAAAAGAAGCAACCTAAGAGACTTCTTAACACGCCTAACTTGAAAACAAATTTGGATTTACTTTTGCTCCTGGCATTTTGCTTACCAAACCTGTTAGAGAATAATATAAATCATATTCTGGGGCCTCACCTACAAGCTTGAGCTTTTAGGTGAGATGGTTCCTTAACATGGTATCAGAGCCTTATTGACCCAGCGGTCATGAGTTCGAATCTCACCACTCTCATTCTATTTCATAAAAATCAAACACAAGGCAGTGTTGGCCTATGTGCAAGTTTCAACCCCAAAGGGCTTTCACTTGAGGGGGTGTGTTAGAGAATAATATAAATCATATTCTGGGGCCTCACCTACAAGCTTGAGCTTTTAGGTGAGATGGTTCCTTAACAAAACCCTTTGAAACAGCAATCCGAAGAGGCTGCTTGGAATTTCCTTTAAAAAAACAATAATTAGTTGCTTGCAGCCATGGATATCTGCTTAAACAATCATTTGATGGTGACAAACTAAGGATAGATCGGCATTATGTGCTATTATCGCAATTGTCGTTACGCTTATTAATATTTATGCCGCCTTGAACACAACTTGGCTTTTGACAGTTCATCGTAGAATGAAATTATTTTTTTAATTTATAACATAGTCTAGACTCTTAACGGCATGCGGACATCAATATTGAACCATGATTTACACGTTATCCCGCACAGCTTTTACTGAAACAAATCTTAATTAATGAGCTTAATCATCCTCTATTAATGGACGAGTTCCCACATCGTTCTACTCCATCTTCAACCTTAATTAATTCTCTCCATTCTAGCATCTCGTGTTAAGCTACGCTAGCAAAACTAGCTAGACATTTTAATTGTGTGTGTAAGATCTTAGTACTGTTGCACTTGAGAAATGGCAGTGAAAGTGGCGGCAGCTTTCATTTTTATGTTGTTTTTCTTGAGCACAGCTTGCCAAGCAAAACTCTCCTCTTCATTTTACGACAAGTCTTGTCCTAAAGCAGAAAGTACAATCCGAACTGCCATCAGAGCTGCAATTGCGAGAGAACGGAGGATGGCGGCGTCTCTCATTCGCCTCCACTTCCATGATTGCTTCGTGCAGGTACTGGTGCAACTGTAAATCAATTGTTCCTACTATTGTTATTGACTCTGATCTAGCACGTATTCTTCACGAATTATATTCCTGCTCGTTTTTCCAGGGTTGTGATGCCTCGATTCTATTAGACGAAACTTCCTCTATTCAGAGTGAAAAGACCGCAGGGCCCAATGATAACTCTGTTAGAGGTTATGAAGTCATAGATAAAGCAAAATCCAAAGTAGAGAAGATATGTCCAGGAGTTGTATCTTGCGCAGATATCATTGCTGTGGCCGCAAGGGATGCGTCTGCCTACGTGAGTGTGTAAATAATTCATCTCTTTAATTTTGTTAGCGTTTCAAGTTAGTAGATCAGTTTATCTAATTCATGATTACTCTGAAAAATATCACAGGTGGGCGGTCCATCTTGGGCAGTGAAGCTTGGAAGAAGAGATTCAACCACTGCCAGTCGAAATTTAGCCAACACGGATCTTCCTGCTTTCTTTGACAGCCTCGATACACTTATATCTGGGTTCCGGAAGAAAGGCCTTACTGCAAGGGACATGGTTGCATTGTCAGGTTGGCTCCTGCGACCGCCATATATAAGATGGCTCCATGACATTTATCCACCGTAATCACTCGGAAATGATAAAAGTTCAAACGATAAACTTAATTATTCTCAATAAAGGATATAATTAAGTAAAAGAAATGATGGTATTACAAGGAAGCCAATTTTTTAAAATTGAATACAATCATCAGGGATGACACTGAAGATGGACTATATATAATGTTTGACTTTTTGTTGAACGGAAAATAGAAGGAAGCATCCTCAAGCTTTTAGATCTTTGTTGAGAGAACATTGCAGAAATGAAAAAATAGCATTCCAGCCATTGTCGGAAGGGTGAGCCAGATCAAAAAAGAAAGATGACTTGGGATTCGGGCATACTCCTTCCGCTGAGCATATGAACTCAACATTCTTTGAGCAACATGGCTGCAACGGGTTCTTGTACTCGGTATTTGCTGTGACTAGTAGAAAGAATAAAGGTTGATCAAGCTTTAAGCTTGAGATACATATAAAAACAAATTGTGGTTGAAAAAACATGAGCAGAAAAATTACCTGCACCCTGTCTGAATTGGTCAATAGCAGAAACCATAGCGTTATAGAGATCAAGAACTACAAAAGTGCTTTTGTTTCCATCATCAGTGTTCAGCTTTTCTACTGCTTTCTGCAAAAGCTGGCTGTGGATCATGGCGATTTTGTTGGATTCTTCATCGCAATTCTGATATGAATTTGGTGGAATTGTGTTTAAAGGCAAGCATCCTAGAGGTGGTAATGTTGCCACTGCAATTTTTTTCACTCCAAGGTGATTAATACGTTGCAGGTCTGCAGCGAGCTGGTTTACAAGTCCTTCGGTGAAAGCAGGCAGTCCCTATCATAGAAAGAAATACAAGTTTAAAAGCTACATGTTCAGCTTAAAAAATACTTGCAAGACTTTTTTTTTTTTTTATCTAGGGCAAGAACTACTCACATCTTTGGAACCTTTTTTGGACGCGGAATAGAATGAATAGTCATTGACTCCGGTGGAAACCAGAGCAACTGACGAACTGTAGTCAAAATGACGGCTGTATACATTTTCTTTGAGCAGCTGTTCAAATTGATCGATCTGGACTGTGAGGCTGTCATTCTCCCATGTGGGGAAAACACCACTGCCTCCATGTGCAAAGTTTAATCCTTGCTGAGTATTTTTTGATGTATTTCTCAGTTGATAAGGTGTAGGTGATTCTATTCCCAGAAATGATGCTGCACATTTGTATATTTAATATATTATCTGATCAGCTCTCAAAATAAGAAGAGAAAGTAAGGGAGAGAAAAATGAGAGTAAGAGAAAAGTCATGAAGCACCTATATGGTCAGTAAGAACACGACCGTCGGAGGCTCGACCATTTGGTTTACCGGGAAATGTTTTGCCAAAAGGTTCTTTCCATGGACCCCTGATGTTCTGTGGCCAATTTCCTGTATCAACATAGGAGTCCCCAAAAACAAAGAGTTTTGGAGAGCTCTTGGGGCGATTTTGAGCTGAAATACCAAAGAAAAACAATGAATGATTAATTTGTTGAAGATCGAAGACTTTGATTTTGATTCCAAGACTGAAATTGGTATAGTGTTTATCATTTTTAAATAAGATCAATTGTTGATCAGTTGTAGTGATTTATAATTTCCAATTAGAAGCCTATCTAGAATAAGAATAGAAGAAAGAGTTTGTAATAGATTAGATTTCTTATTCTTGTAATGGTTCAATTTTTCCTATAAATAAAATCGAAGGGATGGCAGTAACCTAAGCACAATTCTACTCTTGATCTTGGTAAAGTAGTTGCCTATTATTCTTGTTCTTTGGTTCTTTGTTGCTGCAAATTATAGCAGAAACTGTTACCTTCAATTCAAACAGTGACTGTTTTTTCTGGAAAATGGGAACAATAACAGTTAATGATCTAAACAGTAATTGTTCGTGCCTTCAAAAATTTCCAACAAAATTACCAGAAATCACTAATCATGTGTTAATTCAAGACTCAAAACTACTAATACTAGAAAATAGAAGATAAACATTTGAGATAAATCAATCGGTCGACGTCTTACCTGTAGAAATAGCAGCGATGGAAAAAAGAAGCAAACCACCCAAGAAAAATCCTTTCCCCTCCATTGGAAAAACAAAGACAAGGAAAGCAAGAACTTTATAAAATTGTAGTTATGATGAAGTAATTTTGGAGAACAATCATTCTTATAGGGTTTACCATCCGGGGCTCTTGCATGGAGGTTTTGAAGGTCGATGAGTTTAGCTGGATTGGAATTAGGCAAAATTCTAAATTTGATTCGGAAACATCTGGCGAGAAGGTGGTGGTTTAATTATGTCATTGCCAGTTAGAAATATTATGTCCTTGTGTTAGTTTCATCACGAAATGAGGATTGATCTCTATCTTAAAATGCCAACCTGCGTTTGGGGACAGCTTCTTTGGGGTAATAATACAACTGATTTCTATGTGAAAATATCTATCGTCATCAATGTAACAACAACAACAACAGAAACTAGAAGCGCATAGCTAACCGTTAGTCCCAAGTCTCACAAAAGCTATCGTTCTGCTGGCAAGCAATTTCCATGAAGACAGTCAATCGAGTTCTTAATTTAGCTTCGAAACATTCGAATATACCTTCGAAACTATTTCGTGGGCCAATATTGAATTGTTGGACAATTTTTTATATCGTTAGATAAGAATATTGTGTAAATCAAATCATTAATATAAAAAACATTAATTAATTGGTATCTACTAGTCAACAAGTGTACATATGGAAAAGTCATGTTTAAGTTTATTATTAAATATTATGCTAAAATAAATTAAAAATTTATAAAAAAAATTCAAAGTCGTATATCTTAAGCTTAACACACTCAGCTTACTTATCAATTGGACTTAATATACCGGATCAAGTTTTATACTACTAATATATATATATATATATATATATATAGATATATATATATTCATACAATTAGCTGATGTGCCGGGTCAAGTTTTACTATTAAAAAAAGGAGAAAAAAACAGAAAAACAATATTCACACAATTAGCTCACAAATGAACACAGGATTCAAAACGTGTAAACTCTGCAAAGCTTCAAGCAAAATAGAGTTATGCTTTTGGCAAGTAAAACCATGGCTCGAATTAGGATTATATCCTCAACTTCTGAAAGGCGCCGAATACTTGCTGATATACAAACAGATCGAGGGCATGCCTTACATTGCTCAACAGATTAATTACCATGTTGTCTCGTGTTTACCTTAATTTTCTACACTTATTTTTCTGATAAAAAGAAAAAATATGTTCGGTACCAATGCTTTATTTTCCTGTTGAAGATACCCGGTCCATACGTGGAATCTCACTCAACAAGGAGAGGAAATTGCAGTAATATAAAAGGGGTAACAAAAAAATGATAGAAGGCCTAATCGATTAACTCAATCTTTACTTATGTTGATTAGTTGTTCGTCTCAAGTTATCGCCTGACTTTGTTTTTTATAAATCAGTTTCTTACGCCATCAAATGCAAAGGCTGATACTTTTTTGCCTATTTACCTGAAATCCCACGATTTTAGTAAGGCTAAAACGAGAATCATGTTTTAGAAGATAGGATGTTTGTGAAGAACAAACCGAAGGAGTTCCTTCCTTTCCTTTTTTTTTAAAAAAAAAACTAATACTAATAAAACAAAGTTTTCTCTTCTTTCTTTTTTCACGGCATATGGCGTGTAACACTGTTGTCAAATCAAGATGTTAAATATTGGAGGATAGGACTTTGGAAATTACTACAATTGTCACCAGGGTTTTTTTATGCTAAAATGTTGCTAGTAAGAGAGTCTGAAGACGACCAAACCTGAAGGATTCTTTTTAGTTAAAGGTATGTTGAAGTGAAATATTGATGCGCCATTAATGGAAAACTACGGCCTTGGCAAGTTTTTCATATTTGTTTTTATAACCAGGGTATCCAGGTCAGTTTATACGAGCTGCATTTAATTCCTGGATTCATTGAACATCCTGCAAGCCCAATGAACAAATAAGGCATCGCAAGGATTACAGACATGCATAGTGGGTCTTGAACCCAGACCCCTCCTGTAGTTTTTCATATCTTTGCTACTATGGGATATGTAGATCTTCTTCTATGTTATATAGCTTCAGCTCTCTGTTATGAAAGTAGCTCGAGATGAGTATAGTGTTTGTGTTGGGGAAATGGTGATTTAGCCATTCCCTTGACAAGTGCTCTGGCTTGAGTTTCTCTATTTCTTTCGTGTATCTGTTTTTTATATGGTGACCTTTAGGTTGCTTATTTCGATTTTGCAGGCTTAATCTTATTTTCTTTTTATATATATATATATATATATATATATATATATATATATATAAAAGGGCTTAAATCATTGATCATCATGTCAGTTTCTTGAAAATCTTGAGTCCATTTTATTTTTTAAAATTCATTGAAATAGACCTGGTTAAACTTGATCATATTTAATTGGTTCAACTGATCACTAAACGACATTACATGATTCAAGGTCTAAAAAGGGAGACAGTCTTCTTGTTTTTTCTTTTTTTTTGCAAAGTTTCACAAGGAAGACAACTTTCTTAAATTGAATACAATGTATGCAAATATAAGGAAGCATCCTCAAGCTTTTAGATCTTTGTTGAGAGAACATTAAAGGCCTGGTCGTCGTCGTCGTCAAGTGTGCATATGCATGTGTGATTTCCCCCCTCAAAGTGTCGATTGTTTTATGTTTTGAAGATTTAAGAAATAATGAAGGAAAATTCATCTTCATGGTTTGTGATACTGTTGTCAAATAAAGATGTTTAATTCTTTAAAAAAAAAAATTCTCCTTTATATCGAGGTTTATTATTATTCTCAAACGATAAACTTAATTATTCTCAATCAAGTATATAATTAAGTACAAGAAATGATAGTATTACAAGGAAGCCAATTTTTTTAAAATTGAATACAATCATCAGGGATGAAACTGAAGATGGACTATGTATAATGTTTGACTTTTTGTTGAACGGAAAACAGAAGGAAGCATCCTCAAACTTTTAGAGCTTTGTTGAGAGAACCTTGCAGAAATGAATAAATAGCATTCCAGCCATTGTCGGAAGGGTGAGCCAGATCAAAAAAGAAAGATGACTTGGGATCCGCGCATACTCCTTCCGCTGAGCATATGAACTCAACATTCTTTGAGCAACATGGCTGCAACGGGTTCTTGTACTCGGTATCTGCTGTGACTGGTAGAAAGAATAAAGGTTGATCAAGATTTAAGCTTGAGATACATGTAAAAACAAATTGTGGTTGAAAAAACATGAACAGAAAAATTACCTGCAGCCTGTCTGAATTGGTCAATAGCAGAAACCATAGCGTTATAGAGATCAAGAACTGCAAAAGTTCTTTTTTTTCCATCATCAGTGTTCAGTTTTTCCACTGCTTTCAGCAAAAGCTGGTTGTGAATCCTGGCGTTTTTGTTGGATTCTTCATCGCAATTCTGATACGAATTTGGTGGGATTATGTGTATAGGCAAGCATCCTATAACTGGTAGTGTTGCTACCACAACTTTTTTCACTCCTAGACGATTAATTCGTTGCAGGTCTGCAGCGAGCTGTTTTACAACTCTTTCGGTGAAAGCAGGCAGACCCTATCATATAAAGAAATACAGGTTATAAAGCTACATGTTCAACTTGAAAAAATACTTGCAAGACATTTTTATATTTAGGGTAAGAACTACTCACATCTTTGGAACCATTTTTGGCCGCGGAATAGAATGAATAGTCATTGAGTCCGGAGGAAACCAGAGCAACTGATGAACTGCGGTCAAGGTCATATCGACGGCGCCTGTATACATTTTCTTTGAGCAGCTGTTCAAATTGATCGATCTGGACTGTGAGGGTGTCTTTCACCCATGTGGGGAAAACACCACTGCCTCCATGTGCAAAGTTTAATCCTCGCTGGGTATTTTTTGATGTATTTCTCAGTTGATAAGGTGTAGGTGATTCTATTCCCAGAAATGATGCTGCACATTTGTATATTTAATATATTATCTGATCAGCTCTAAAAACAAGAAGAGAAAGAAAGGGAGAAAAAAAAAATGAGAGTAAGAGAAAAGTCATTACGCACCTATATGGTCAGTAAGAACACGGCCGTCGGAGGCTCGACCATTTGGTTTACCGGGAAATGTTTTGCCAAAAGGTTCTTTCCATGGACCCCTGACGTTCCGTGGCCAATTTCCAGTATCAACATAGGAGTCCCCAAAAACAAAGAGTTTTGGAGAGCCCTTGGGCGATTTTTAGCTGAAATACCAAAGAAAAACAATGAATGACTCGTCATTTGAAATCACTAATTATGTGTTAATTCAAGAGTCAAAGCTACCAATACAGGAAAATAGACGATAAACATTTGAGAGAAATTAATCGGTCGTCTAACCTGTACAAATAGCAGCAATGGAAAAAAGAAGCAAACCACCCAAGAAAAATCCTCTCCCCTCCATTGGAAAAACAAAGACAAGGAAAGCAAGAACTTTATAAAATTGAAGTTATGGTGGAATAGTTTTGGAGAACAATCATTCTTATAGGGTTTCCCTCCGGGGTTCTTGCATGGAGGTCCTGAAGGTTGATGGTTTAGCTGGATCACTCCAGCTATTAGACAATTAGGCACATTCTAAATTTGGTTATTTTCTTCTTTTTTATGGAGTCATATGGCCAGAAGGTGGTGGTTTTATGTCATTGCCACTTAAAAACTTGTGTGCTTGCATGAGTTTCATCACCAAATGAGGATTGAGGTAAAATGCTATATTATAAATGGAGACAGCTTCTTTGAGGTAATAATACAGACATGCATAGTGAGTCTTGAACCCAGACCCCTCCTGTAGTTTTTCATATCTTTGCTACGATGGGATATGTAGATCTTCTTCTATGCTATATAGCTTCAGCTCTCTGTTCTGAAAGTAGCTCGAGATGAGTTATAGAGTTTGTGTTGGGGATATGGTGATTTAGCCATTCCCTTGACAAGTGCCCTGGCTTGGGTTTCTCTATATTTCTTTCGTGTATCTGTTTTGTTTTTTATATGGTGACCTTTAGGTTGCTTATTTCGCTTTTGCAGGCTTAATCTTATTTTCTTATATATATATATATATATATATATATTACCTAATATAAAAAACGCGTGGGATATTCACTGTAGACCCGTTTACTGTGCATCAAGACACAGATCACTATTCATTGTGGCAGTGTAGCGACGAAATTAGCCCTCGAAAACGACAAAATAGTGCACAGGACCAGGGGCTTCACCGGTTTTTCCATTTTATTTGCACAGTTAAGAGACGAAATTAGCCCCCGAAAACGCCAAAATTGTGCACAGCAACCAGGGGCTCTCTCGGTTTTTCACATATTTTTCAACAGTACATAGACGAAACAGACCCCCGAAAAAGACAAAATAGCGCACAGTAAACGGGGGCAGCTGCGTCCTTTCCCCTCTGGTTTTTCCGTAAATATCGATAGGTTCAGGGGCCTCTTGGTAATTAGCCTATTTTTTTTATTATTTTTCCCGGTTAACTGCTGGTGCGTCATACGGACGCGACAGCAACGCTCGACTCTAACGCGCCTTTTAGGAGGCGCGTGCAGCTTCTTCCCGCCGTGAAAAATTACATTCCGCCACACAGAACGATGCGACTGACGATCATCTATCTTCCGTCGCGGCGTGTTTCGTCCATATATGGCCGGTTAAGCGACGGTGGATGGTTTTTTACCGGCTGTTGCTTTTCTCTCTCCTGCCGCCGCAAACTCTGCTTCGGTCCCCTAAGTTTGTAATAAGTTTATTATGGTCCCTGATGTTTTGATTTCTGATTTCTCTTCCGTTCCTTGAATTTATTCGGTACAGAGGTTTTAATTGCTTTTAATTTGGTCCTCTAATTACAATTAGTGATATATACAACTTTCCATTTCAGTCCCTCTTCTTCTAATTTTTTTGTAACATTACACAGCAATTAAACTTATTATTTCATGATTTATTTTGGTCCCAAGATTTGTTTTCTTTTCAATTTTATCCTTCAATTGGAATTAATCATATATTTTATTTTTCATTGTGGTCCTTATTCTTTTTATTTTGTTATTTTATATTGATTCATTTGTTTTTTTTAAATTCTTGGATTATATTTATTTTATATATTAATAATAATATTAATAATAATTACAATAATAATAAGAATAATAATAATAATTTAATTGTTTTTCTTGCTTACTCTTTTGTTAATGTTTTTTTTTCCTCTTGATAATTTAATAATTTTTATTGTTTTGACAGTAATAGCAATGATAATTTTTATTTTTTTTTATTTTTTTATCTTTTATTAAAGTTTCCAAGATATTTTTAGTCTTTCATTTATTTTTGTTTCTTTCATTACTACCATAATAATAATAATAATAATAATAACAATAATAATAATAATAATAATAATGATAATGATAATGATAATGATAATGATAATGATAATGATGATGATGATGATAATAATAATAATAATAATAATAATAATAATAATAATGATAATGATAATGATAATGATAATAATAATGATAATAATAATAATAATAATAATAATAATAATTTAATTGTTTCTCTTACTTACTCTTTTGTTAATGTTTTTAAGTGTTTCTTTTCAGGATAATTTGATAATTTTTATTGTTTTAATAGTAAAAGCAATGATAATTTAAGATTTTAAGACTTTGATTTTGCTATTGTTATGATAAGGTGTGTTGAGCTAATTTATTATATTAAATTTTGCATATATAAATATTGTATTTTAATTTTGATCCAGCAAATCCTATAAAAATTGTTTGCTCAGCTCGCAACGTTGAACATATATTTTATGAAATTTTCAGATTAGATGTTTTTTTTCAGCTAATAATTTTTATTTCTGTTTTATCATCAATTATAATTTTTAATTGTTTTTCTTGCTTACTCTTTTGTTAATGTTTTTGAATATTTCTTCCTCGGGATAATCTGATAATTTTTATTGTTTTGACAGTGATAACAACAATAGTTTTTTTTTTATTCTTTTGTTTAATCTTTTGTTGAAGTTTTTAGGATTTTTTTCCCTCTTCCATATTTTCCCTTTCATTATTAACACAAAAATAAAATAAATAAATGATAATAATAATAATAATAATAATAATAATAATAATAGTAATAATAATAATTCAATTATTTTTCTTGCTTACTTTTTTGTTCATGTTTTTGATGATTTTTTTCCCTCAGAACAATTTCATAGTTTTTATTGTGTTGAAAGTGATAACAATGATAATTTTGAGTTTTTATTTTATTTTTTTGTTTTATCCTTTTTTGGTGGTTTTCACAATTTTTTAATCTTTCATTCATTTATTAAATCTACTGATCTTCTTACGTAAAAATAATATAAAAAAAAAATAATATTTACTTTTTTTTTCTTGCTTCCTATATGTTCATGCTTATTTTTTATTACTTTCCCTCGTTATAGTTTTATAATTTTTTATTGTTTTTTATACTAATGACAAAAAAATTTAGATGTTAAACTCCGATTTTGCTATTGTTATAAATATTTATTAAATTAATATTATGGCTTCCTTTACCCCTTGATTTTTTTTTTATTTTTATTTTGCTTTTATGTTAAATTATTTTTAAGGAAAAAGAATATTTAACCATCTGCAACAATAATGATTTAAGTAATTTTGTTTTTTCTTATCTTTTTTTTTTTCCTTCAAAAAAAAATTCCTATAATTTCCACTCGTGGTGATGATGTTTTTGTCCTCCGAATCACTCTTTCTAGAGTAAGTAATTCCCTTCCCTTTTGCTAACCCTCCAATCCTAGGTAAGTAATTCCTATAAAAATTTTATTTTTATTTTTTATTTTAAATTAATTTTTTTAGTGTTTTTAGATTATTTTTATATGTTAATATCAAAAATAATTTAAAAAAAATAAAAAAATAACATTTAAATACATTTATAAAAAAAATATTTTTAAAAACAATTTCACCCCAACTTCCAAATAGTCATTTCTCTTTTAATTTCAACTTGCGGGCCAAAAGCATTTTTATCATGTGGGGTCTTTGTTGATTAATTTTCAGGTGGCTTTTTGTTGAAGACATCTTCGCCTTTGGACTTGCAAATGGGTATTGAAAAATTGACATCTTGATTAAATTAATACTTGAAAAAGTATGTAAAAAACCCAAATTTATCGAAAATACTTTATATATCTAATTTAATAATTTTATCTTTTATCGTCAATATTACTGGACAACAGTTTCAAAATAAATGATTTTTTTTGCCGGTTCACCTTAAGCTTAATATATTTTAAGATAAATGAATTACTATCATAATTAAAAATTCATTAAAAGATAATATTTAAAAAAAAATAAACAACCAATCAATCCTTCATGATTAGCACTTAAAATATGATGTACTAGAAAGCCGTGAAGAACAATGTAAGATGCAAATCCATTTTATTTTATTTTTACATGAAATGTTTTTTTATTAATATGAATGTCCGAATCAACTTGTACGCATCTCAATTAATCTTATAAATCACGGAAAAAATAAATTTTTTAATTCTAAATTCTTACAATTAGATTATTTATTAAATAATTTATATCAGAGATTTTTTCGAAAAAATTAATGATGGTAATAATGAATTTCAGGGAGTCGTGTCCTTCCGGACACCTTTTCAACAATCTCATTATGCTAGTTTGATATGAGATGACACGGGATAAGAATAATTAGGCAATAAAGAACCTTTAACTATTTTATTTTTGTCTGAGGTAGTGTTTATAGTATTTTTGTTTAACATTTAATGTTTTTTGAATTTTTTATTTTTTTTAATATAATTACATTAAAATAATTCAAAAACCATGAAAAAATAATTTTAAGAAAACAAAATCAAACTTTTCTCAATTTGTTTGAGGGTGCGAGCGTTGATTTAAATAAAGAACAATTAACTAAACAGGATTTAAAAATTAAAATGAATAGCAGATTGATTAGTTGGGTTATTTTATACTGATTTTGATTTAATAAGTAAGATTTTTGAGTTTGACAACGTTTATCTTGGTTTTATTAGTTTTAAAAATTCAAAATTAAATCAAAATTCTATAAAATTATTTTTTAGCTACATTAATTAATTAATTAAAAACATGGCCATCAATCTCTATCTATGGGTAACAAGAAGACAAGATTATTAGTCCCATGATTCAAAAGGCGCTCAAGACTCCCTTTCACCAACACCTGTACGACGTCGCTTCTCCTCTCCCCCATCTATAACCACGCCAATTCATAAATAATTCCACGACTGGCCAAGCCAACTCTGTCTTCACTTTTCTCTGGAGTGGTATACTAAAAAGCAAAGAAAAAAAAATGAGACCCACGCGAACTCGGTGACGCAGCAACTCTACTTTTCCCTTTTCCTTTTTTCAGGATCTGAATTCTAGGGTTTCTCGAGTTAGTAATCGGACTCAGGAGATGACGAGTCCGGTCACGCCAAGCAATGGTAGTGTTAGGGCTTTATCGTAACGTCAAGTGCTAGAGTCTTGAAGACTCCTTTAACTGACGAGAAGATCTGGAAACGACTTAAAGAGGCTGGATTTGATGAAGAATCAGTTTTTTTTTGGTAAAGATGAAGAATCAGTTAAAAGAAGAGATAAGGCTGCTCAGTTAAACGAATGAACGCTCTTATTTATTACCCTGGAACATTTTATACATATATGTATATGTATATGTATATGTATATGTATATGTATATGTATATGTATATGTATATGTTTATTTTGCATGGTGGTCTCCTTTTGATCTTTCTTTGTCTAGCAGAGGCTTCAACAATTATATTTTAAGTTCTATGCATTAGAATTTAGAATAGAAGTTTTATGTCGAGGCTAAGATTTGAATCTTTGATCACATTCATCACAGGTAATAAAAAGACGCATCGGATCACTAGTTATGTGATTTGTATCGTTATGTGATTTGTATCTCGTCGTGGTAAGATATTGTGTGTGTACATACAATATGTACACATAAAATCAGATTTAATGTATAATAAAAAATCAGATATTGTGTGTGTACATACAATATGTACATATAAAATCAGATTTATATATACGGGGACTGAAATGAAACATGATATATAAAATCAGATTTAATTGAAAAGTATAATAAAAAAGTGTTGCGATGTCGCGGTCGCACAAATTAATTACCCTAGCTTAAAACACACAAGATAGTATAGAGCAAGCAAGGGATCGATCCCACGAGAAAGTTTCAAGTTAGATTTTTATGTTGTACGTTATGTGATTGGGGGGATTTGGTTTGTGATTATCTAAACTATGGCAGCAATTAAACTAGCAAACAAAATCAATTAAAACCGAAACTTATCAAGAAAACAAACCTTGGTCACAAGCATACATCCACCTACGGAAATTAGAACCGATCCTTGAAACTAAAAATGCAGTTCATGTTCTGAAATTTTATCTTTTCTTAACGTGATTAATTAACGGATCCGCCGTATAACTAATCCTAACCAACAAACAATCAAAGTGTCCGCACTAATGATTCAATTTAATGGTAGCTTTAAGAACTAGATAATTTCATCAAGATTAACATACAAGTTGTCCGCAACTTGTGTCAATTTATTCAAATGTTCTCCCTAAGTTCAATAATGTAGTTCCGCCACAATTATCAAGCTTAGATGCTTCACAAGTTCATATATCACAACTCCGGTTTTGATATTAAACTTAGCAATAGATTGTTCACAACAATAACTTAGAGTCCGCTCTAGCAATCATCAACAACAATCATAGAAAATATGCATAGGAAAACAATCATACTCATTCATAACATAAACTGAAAATAGAAGGAAGAATAAATCTCACGGTTCTTGAAATCCGAAGGTTTTTGTGTCCTTGCAACCAAGCAAAAGAGTCTAGCCTTGCATGTTTATTGAACAACTAAATAAAAAGATGGAAGAACACATGATTTAGGGTTTGGAGGAGGAAGATTTTGTGTTTTCTTATGTGCTGGCCGCCACTTCCTTGCTCCTCTTCTCCTTTATATATGCTTAGAAACCCTAGTGTCTATTTTACAAAATAGTCCTTCCTTGAGTTGGCAGAATTTAGTTGTCCCTTGTAAAATTCATATCTCCTTCATATCACATCGTTTCGAGCTTAAATTTGGAGCGTTTATCGGCCTTTGAGTCCTGAATCCACGAAAATTGAGTTTGCATCAATCGGAATTTTGTAGCTCGAGATATTGAAGTTTTAATGGACAAAGGTCGATATCGGCAGATTGCAAGATTTGACTTTGAAGGCTGCGATTTCCATGATCTTCCTTATTTTATTTCTTTTCCTTATCTTTCCATAAATTTATGGATGTTAGCTTTTGAATGTCACTGGAATCACTTCATTTCGATCTCTAGAGCTTCCACTCTGCACAAAACACCGACTGAAGGTCAAATCTGCCAATCATCTCCAATTACCTCCTTTTTGCATCTTTCATCCAAAAATGCCTTCAAAATATAAAACAAAGAATATCAAGGCATTTTATACATAAAAAATATGCAAAACACTACGTAAATATGGATGAAATTATCAAATAATATGGTCGCATCAAATACCCCCACACTTAGCTCTTGCTCGTCCTCGAGAAAGGATAGGTAAAAAAAAAAAATTAAATTAAAAATAACCATGACCAATCTCTTAATCTCCCATCAATATCCAAGAATTCAAGCATTATAAATAAAAATACAATCGAGAAGGATAAAGAACATAAATCTTCATGAATTTGTTTACATGCAAACTTCAAAACTCAATTACTCTTCGGGATTTAAAAGAAATCTATGCCATGCCAAAGTGATAGGTCCTCTCATTGATATACACTCCAACACTCATGTGTTTAGGGTTTAGGTGTTTAAATCTCTCAAATTCAATCAATGAAGATGTTCTACCATAAGCTTGCTCTTCAATCTCATCTCCATTACTAAAATATTACAAACAATGCATGAATCAAAAGGTCTTATTTTCCGGTTGTAATGGGGCTAAGGTTAAGGTGAGGTAAAAGAGAGTATAAGAAAAGGTTCAAACCAAAGAAAGTAGAGCATTCTGAAAATAAATAAATATATATTTCAACCAAGATATTCCATCAAAACACATCAATTTTCAATCTTCAAGCATCAATGCTTAGCTTCTTTCGATTTCAAGCTCTTTTCTATTTCTTTTCTCTGTTTTTTTTTTCTTTTCTTATTTTCTTTTTTTCTTGTTCTTTTTTTTTCTTTTTTTTTTGTTCTTTTTCTTTTCTTTCTTTTTTGTTATTTTTCACCTTTGGCAACTTTGCCCATCTTTTCATCAAGCATCACTTCTTCTTTCTTTTCACATAATTTCTAACCATAATTCCATGAGATATCACAAGTATATGCTCTACTAATCCTTGGCCAGGGGAAAAGAGGAAAACATATAAAAAGTTTAAGGCTTATACATGGATAAAGCAAAGAAAAGATAAACAAGCTCAAAAGGGGCTCACTAAAGATAATATGCTTTAGGTTGGCTTTTTGGCTCAAGCGGTTAAAATTCCTAATGCCTTTATCATCTTCATGCATCTATGTAATGTGAATATAATCTCAATAAGATATGAAGCAAGTTCTAGAGATACATATCATTGAAAGAACGAACAATCAAAGAATATAATGTTGAAGGCTCAAAAGCTTACATTGGTATAACACTATAAAGTCAACATGGCATATTTTCAGAGTCAATCCCTAAACCAATTAAACATTAAAACTTGCATGCACACTCATTCATTCAATTTATATATTCATCTATCTCACTTAATTCTCATACATAATACTCATATTCTCAAAAACCAATGGGAGTTAAAAAGATCAATCATAAATTTTTTTTTTGAAAGAATAAAGAAAAACAAAATAAGAAAATTGATAGTTTCCCAATACCCCCACACTTAAAACACAACATTGTCCTCAATGTTGAAAATGAAAGAAAAGGGATATAAGAGAATGACAAAAATGCAATAAATAAATAAAGATAAGGAAAAGGAAAGCAAATCTGATTTTTTTTTTTGGTCCTGGGTTGCCTCCCAAGAAGCGCTTTTGTTTTGTGTCATTGGCTCGACATGTGGTATGCTCATTATTCATAGATCGGTTCAGCTAACTCCACAGAAGCGGTGATTTCTGTCGTCCAACTGTCATAGAAAGGTTTCAAGCGATGCCCATTGACCTTGAGTACGTTATTTGTTTCTAAACTTGTAATTTCAACTGCACCATAAGGAGAAACATTAGAAACAACAAAGGGTCCAATCCAACGAGAGCGCAATTTTCCAGGAAAAAGTTTCAAACGCGAATGATAAAGAAGGACTTTGTCTCCAACATGAAACTCCTTTCTTGTAAGCATTTGATCATGAAGATTCTTAGTCTTTTCTTTGTAAATCCTTGCATTCTCGTAAGCATCATTTCGAATCTCTTCCAACTCTTGTAGTTGTAGTTTTCTTGCAATCCCAGCAGCATCATAATCCATGTTACATTGTTTAATGGCCCAAAAAGCTTTGTGTTCAAGCTCCACCGGTAGATGACATGCTTTCCCATAAATCATTCTATAAGGTGACATTCCTATAGGTGATTTATAAGCAGTCCGATAAGCCCAAAGTGCATCTCCAAGACGTAGACTCCAATCTCGCCGATTAGGTTGCACTGTTTTCTCCAAAATGGACTTGATTTCTCGATTTGAAATTTCAGCTTGGCCATTCGTTTGAGGATGATATGCTGTGGAAGTTCGATGAGTCACATGATATTTGCGTAGCAATGCTTCCATGGAACGATTACAGAAATGAGTGCCACGATCGCTAATGATAGCTTTAGGGATTCCAAACCTGTCAAATATGTGAGTCCTGACAAAATCTACAACAACTTTAGCATCATTAGTTCGTGTGGCTTTTGCCTCAATCCATTTAGACACATAATCAACAGCAAGAAGAATATAAAGATTGCCAAAAGAAGAAGGAAATGGACCCATAAAGTCAATACCCCAAATATCAAAAATTTCACTTACAAGAATATTCGTTAAAGGCATTTGATTCTTATGAGTGATATTACCTGTTCTTTGGCATTTTTCACATGATTTGCAGAAGTGATATGCATCTTTAAAAATAGAAGGCCAATAGAAACCACTTTCAAGTACCTTATGGGCTGTTCTTTTTGCTCCAAAATGCCCACCACAAGAATGAGAATGACAAAAAGTGAGAATGGAATGAAATTCATCTTGTGGTACACACCTCCTAACTACTTGATCAACACAAAATTTCCAAAGGTAAGGATCATCCCAAAAATAATATTTAGCATCAGCTCGTAACTTATCCTTTTGGGGTTTAGACAAAATTGGAGGGAATTCTTTGGTGACTAAATAGTTTACCAAATCAGCATACCATGGTCTTGTAGAGGAATGCAACATATACAATTGCTCATCAGGGAATGTCTCTCTTATTGTTTCGATCTGTATATCCTCGGTCCTCAGTCGGCTCAAGTGATCAGCCACATGGTTTTCTGCACCTTTTTTGTCTTTGATCTCAAGATCGAATTCTTGTAAAAGCAAGATCCACCTAATCAGTCTTGGTTTGGACTCCTTCTTCTTCAAAAGATACCTGAGAGCTGCATGGTCAGTAAAAACAATGACTTTTATACCAAGTAGATATGACCTGAATTTTTCAAGAGCAAACACCACTGCAAAAAGTTCCTTTTCAGTTGTATGGTAATTGCATTGTGCTCCATCCAACATACGAGAAGCATAGGCGATAACATGCAAATTCTTCCCAATTCTTTGCCCAAGCACAGCTCCTACCGCATAGTCACTCGCATCACACATTATCTCAAAAGGTTCATCCCAATTTGGTGGTTGGATGATAGGGGCAGATGTGACACATCTCTTAAGCTCATCATGGGCATCTTTACATGCTTGATCGAACACAAAATCCACTTCTTTGGCTAATAGTTTGCACAAGGGTGCCGTAATCTTCGAGAAATCTTTGATAAAGCGTCGATAGAAACCTGCATGGCCTAGAAAAGAACGAACTTCCCTCACGCATGAGGGGTAAGGCAATGATGAAATAACATCTATTTTAGCTTTATCAACCTCTAATCCACGTGAAGACACAACATGCCCAAGAACTATTCCTTGATCTACCATAAAATAACACTTTTCATAGTTCAAGACAAGGTTAGTTTCAATGCACTTTTTCAAGATCAAAGATAAATTTTCTAGACATCTATCAAAAGAATCACCATACACCGTGAAATCATCCATAAAAACCTCGATTATTCTTTCAACATAATCAGAAAAAATACTCATCATGCATCTTTGAAAAGTTGCAGGAGCATTACAAAGACCAAAAGGCATTCTCCTATATGCATATGTACCAAATGGACATGTAAATGTAGTCTTTTCTTGATCCTCAGGATTAATAACAATCTGATTGTATCCACTATATCCATCAAGAAAGCAATAAAAAGACTTACCTGCTAGGCGTTCAAGCATTTGATCCATGAATGGTAATGGGAAATGATCTTTGCGTGTAGAAAGATTGAGCTTTCTGTAATCAACACACATTCTCCATCCACTCGAGATGCGAGTAGGAATGAATTCATCATCTCTATTTTTCACCAATGTGATTCCGGTCTTTTTGGGCACCACATGGATTGGCGCGACCCATTTACTGTCAGTGATGGGGTAAATGACTCCTGCATCTAACAGTTTTAAAATTTCAGCTTTCACGACCTCCATCATGGGTGGGTTCAACCTCCTTTGCATTTCCCTTGTTGGTTTCGTGTTGTCCTCTAATAGTATGTGATGCATACATAGTGAGGGACTAATGCCCTTGATGTCGGCTAAGGTCCATCCAATGGCCGTCTTGTGATCACACAACAACTTCACAAGTTTTTCCTCTTGCATACTTGTCAAACCTTTTGCTATGATAACAGGAAGTGTATTGTTGTCGCCAATGAATACATACTTCAAATTATCGGGCAAAGGTTTTAATTCTAACTCAGGGGCCTGTAAAATAGATGGCAAAAGCTTTTTATGTGAGAGTACTAAATCAACAAAGACATTACCATGGGGAATGGTTTGCAAAGCTTGTAAGGCCAATACTGATTCGTGCACGTTTTGGGGAACACACACGTGGCTCTCCATCTCTTCTATCTTGGTGAAATCATAGCCATAGCTCAAAGCTATGCTTAATCCGTCTTCGCAATCAAAATTACAAACTTGCTGCACACACTTATCAATTTGATCATAGCATGTGATAGAATAAACATTGCTATAAGGATATTTCATTGCATCATGAAAATTGAATTCCGTTTTTTCATCTCCTACCTCCATAGACAAGGTATCCTTACCACAATCAATCTTTGTGTTGGCCGTTTTCAAGAATGGTCTCCCAAACAATATAGGAGTGCTGGTTGATGAATCACAAGAATCATGTTCCATATCAAGAATATAAAAATCACATGGAATAACCAAACTATCAATCTTGACTAGGACATCTTCTATCACACCAAGTGGGTAAACAAAACTACGATCCGCAAGTTGTATTACAATGCTAGTTTTATTCAAAGGCTCAAGACTAAGAGAATCATAAACATGTTTAGGCATAACACTAATGGATGCACCTAAATCGCATAAAGCTCTTTTAAAACTAGCATTACCAATAACACATGGGATAGTAAACGCACCTGGGTCTTTTTGTTTCAAAGGCAGATTCTTTTGAACAACGGCAGATACAACTTCACCCATACTTACCATTTCATGACCTTTCAGTTTGAAAGCTCTTTTGGTAGTACACAACTCCTTCAAGAATTTTGCATACTTGGGAATTTGCTTGATAGCATCAAGCAAAGGAATGTTCAGTTCCACTTTCTTGAAAACCTCTAAGATCTCTTTTTCTTTGTCTTCTTTCTTTGACCTAGAAGAACTCACAGGAAAGGGTGGATTTGTTTTAAAACTGGAATTAATTGAGTGAAAAGTTACCTTTGGAGTGATGGTCTTTGTTTCAGTTTGTGGAGGAGGAGGATGTTCTTTCTTTGTACTCAATTCAGTTTCTATCTCTTCTTCCTCCATCTCAATTTGTTTCGACTTTTTCTCTTCAAGTTCTTTCCCACTTCGCAGCATGATAGCACTAACATTTTCTTTTGGATTCAATGCTTGAGAGGGCAACTTTCCATTTATTTGTGCTTCCAATTTCCCTACACTTGAAGCTACTTGCCCCATTTGCTTTTCCAAGTTGTGAATACTTGACCTTGTTTCCTGTTGAAAAGACATCACATTTTGCTGCAAGGTCACAGTGTTAGAAGCCAAAGTTTTCATCATCTCACGAAGATCATCACTGGATGATGTCCCCATAACATTGGAGTTGGTGAACGGAGGGGGTTGTCTTGCTTGATAATTTTGCTGGGGCTGTGGTTGAAATCCATGGGAATGGAACTGTCTCCCTTGATTGCCTTGTTGAGGTGGGTTCCCGTAGCGGAAGTTAGGATGATCTCTCCATCCAGGATTGTACGTGTTAGAAAAGGGATCATACTTACGCTGGGGCTGTCCGTTGAATGCTCCATCAATTGCATGAGCTTGTTCAATGTAATCTTCTTGCATTGTTGGGCACATATCCGAAGCATGTCCTTGTAAGGAGCATATGCTACAAACTTTCACCTGCTGTACATTTCCACAAGCCAAAGAACGCACAAGAGAAGTAAGATCATTAACTTTACTTTCAAGGTTAGAAATACTTACCTCATTTACTCGTTTGTTGGAGAAGTCTCCACGAGTGCCAAACTGTTTTGAGTTGGCTGCCATGTTTGAGATCAATTGGCGTGCAGCACCGGGTGTCTTATCTACCAATGCCCCTCCACTTGCAGCATCAATGATACTACGGTCAGTAGGCATCAATCCTTCATAGAAATATTGAATGAGAAGCTGATCGGGTATTTGATGATGAGGGCATTGAATACATAGTTGCTCAAATCTTTCCCAATACTCGGAAAGTGTCTCTCCATGAGATTGTCGAATCCCACATATTTCTTTCCTTATATTGGCAACTCGAGATGCTGGAAAAAATTTCTCCAGGAAAATCTTCTTCATAGCATTCCAAGTTCCAATAGATCCTGGGAGAATAGAGAAAAGCCATGCCTTTGCTGCCCCTTTCAAAGAGAAAGGGAAAGCTTTCAACTTAACTTGTTCTTCATCAACTCCATTCGGTTTCATGCCAACACATACCATATGGAACTCCTTGAGATGAGCATGAGGATCTTCTCCTGCAAGACCATTAAATGTTGGTAACAAATGTATAAAACCAGATTTGAGTTCAAAGTTCACATTACTGTCTATGTTTATGCACAATGGTTGGTTTTCCACGTTAGGAGCAGCAAGCTACTTGAGTGTTTGTTGTCGTGCACCAGCCATGATGTTGACGCGAGCTTCCTTTCGTAACCTGCGTAAAGTGTTTTCTATTTCAAGATCAACCTGCACTTGATGACTTTGATTAGCAGAACGGGTTACAGGCATAAATCGCAAAGAAAACTCAAAAGAAACCAAGCACACAAGAGATTGAAAACAATGTAAATTGTACGAAAATTTTCATGTAGAAACTAAAACTGCCTAAAAACACTAGAACAAAAAGGAATTTGGCCTCAATAGAGTGGGGCTAGTGATTTATCAATAGTCTTGCTCAGAACGTCCGATACCTCATTCCACCAAAAACTCTGTTTTGAATAGTACCGTTGCCGCAAGTGAACACTACCGTCGCAAGCAAAAATTCTGTTTCTCTTTTTTTTTTAATCACAGCAAATAAAAATAACAGTACAAGCACAACAATCAACTAAAATTACTTCCCCGGCAACGGCGCCAAAATTTGTTGCGATGTCGCGGTCGCACAAATTAATTACCCTAGCTTAAAACACACAAAATAGTATAGAGCAAGCAAGGGGTCGATCCCACGAGAAAGTTTCAAGTTAGATTTTTATGTTGTACGTTATGTGATTGGGGGGATTTGGTTTGTGATTATCTAAACTATGGCAGCAATTAAACTAGCAAACAAAATCAATTAAAACCGAAACTTATCAAGAAAACAAACCTTGGTCACAAGCATACATCCACCTACGGAAATTAGAACCGATCCTTGAAACTAAAAATGCAGTTCATGTTCTGAAATTTTATCTTTTCTTAACGTGATTAATTAACGGATCCGCCGTATAACTAATCCTAACCAACAAACAATCAAAGTGTCCGCACTAATGATTCAATTTAATGGTAGCTTTAAGAACTAGATAATTTCATCAAGATTAACATACAAGTTGTCCGCAACTTGTGTCAATTTATTCAAATGTTCTCCCTAAGTTCAATAATGTAGTTCCGCCACAATTATCAAGCTTAGATGCTTCACAAGTTCATATATCACAACTCCGGTTTTGATATTAAACTTAGCAATAGATTGTTCACAACAATAACTTAGAGTCCGCTCTAGCAATCATCAATAACAATCATAGAAAATATGCATAGGAAAACAATCATACTCATTCATAACATAAACTGAAAATAGAAGGAAGAATAAATCTCACGGTTCTTGAAATCCGAAGGTTTTTGTGTCCTTGCAACCAAGCAAAAGAGTCTAGCCTTGCATGTTTATTGAACAACTAAATAAAAAGATGGAAGAACACATGATTTAGGGTTTGGAGGAGGAAGATTTTGTGTTTTCTTATGTGCTGGCCGCCACTTCCTTGCTCCTCTTCTCCTTTATATATGCTTAGAAACCCTAGTGTCTATTTTACAAAATAGTCCTTCCTTGAGTTGGCAGAATTTAGTTGTCCCTTGTAAAATTCATATCTCCTTCATATCACATCGTTTCGAGCTTCAATTTGGAGCGTTTATCTGCCTTTGAGTCCTGAATCCACGAAAATTGAGTTTGCATCAATCGTAATTTTGTAGCTCGAGATATTGAAGTTTTAATGGACAAAGGTCGATATCGGCAGATTGCAAGATTTGACTTTGAAGGCTTCGATTTCCATGATCTTCCTTATTTTATTTCTTTTCCTTACTTTCCATAAATTTATGGATGTTAGCTTTTGAATGTCACTGGAATCACTTCATTTCGATCTCTAGAGCTTCCACTCTGCACAAAACACCGACTGAAGGTCAAATCTGCCAATCATCTCCAATTACCTCCTTTTTGCATCTTTCATCCAAAAATGCCTTCAAAATATAAAACAAAGAATATCAAGGCATTTTATACATAAAAAATATGCAAAACACTACGTAAATATGGATGAAATTATCAAATAATATGGTCGTCGCATCAAAAGGGATTAAACTAAAACCATAAAAAACATGAAGAACTTACCTGTAATGTTGATGTTGGGCAGCAAAAGAGAGAAAAGGGAGAAAAAATCAAAACTCGTTCATCATTGATTACCGCCGGATCACCTTTCATCAACACGTGCCATCCTAGGATGCAGAGGATATGGCGGCGCACCGTGACATGACAGAAGGGAAGTTTTCATCACCCAACGATGTTGCATGCGCTGCCTGAATGGCGCGTGCGCGTGAAACAGTGTTGGTGTGTTTGTATAACGCACTTATAAAAAAACGGTGGGGAAAGTACGACAATATCCTCGGATCCAGGGTTTATTTTTTGTCTTTTTCTAGAGTTAGTTTCATAGTTTTATTGTGCACAAAATTGTGAAAAAAATAAAAACACCCCCACTGTTCCGCGTCTTTTTTTTAGCACCTGGGGGTAAATATAGTAGTTTTATTATGCAAAGAAATCAAAAATATCATCCATGTCTCCTGAAAATATCAAAAATGACCACGGTCCCCGGGTTAAATTTTTTGGGACTGGGGTAAAATAGTAATTTTATTGTTGCATTCCACAATAATCTGTGTCTAGGTGTACAGTGCATCGTGCTATAGTAAAATGGCCACGCGTTTTATCTTTTAAGTAATTTTTATAATTTAAAAAAAATTAAAAAAAAATCAGTGTAATATAATAAAATAAACCCCGTATGAATACATAAATAAAAAGTCATTAACAGTGTCTAAAAATAAAACTTGAAAAATACAAGTGTAGATAGAGATATTTAGTCTAGAAAACAAAGTAATTAACCGGTTGTGTTTTTTATAAATTTTTTGATTAAAATATTGTTTTAATTCAAGACAATAACAGTAATAAAAATACAAGTGAAATTGATTAAATAGAACAAGAAGGGGGGGGAAATGATGCCAGGCTTTACATATTAAATGAAAAATAATTTTTTTTTGTAACAATCTTTCTTTTTTAATGTTCATTTGGTTGTCTAACTTCAATAATAGCTCTATTGATGCATGAGATTCTTATTAGTCAATTGTTGATTTATTGTATATTTAGAATTGTGGTTGAGATTGCTTTTGAAAGTATTTTTCATTTAGAAATGCATCAAAATGATATTTTTTATTTTTAAAAAATTATTTTTGATATTAGTACATGAAAATGATTTAAAAACATCAAAAAATTTAATTTGAAGTAAAACAAAAAAATAAAAAATATTTTTTTGTCAAAACATTTTTGAAACGCAATACAAGGTTGTCAATACCGTTCCGATCGTCGTTCCGGTTTTTCTATTGGAACAGAACGTTCCGGTTTCGGAGCGTTTCGGCGTGCCATTTCGGGTTTGTACAAGGTTATTGATTTCGTTCCGTTTCGGCCAAAACGTCTCGTACCAAGTGCAAAAACGTGACAAAACGGCGTTGTTTTTGTCTCGTTTTAAATACCGGTCCGTACCGGAAATACCTGTCAAATACCGGCCGAAACACCCCGAAATCACCCCGGGTGTTCCGTTTCGGTTGACGCATGCACTCCCGCTTATATATATATACTAGTTAATTGCCCCCGCGCGTTGCCGCAGGTATTCTTGTGTATATAATTTAACATACTTAAATCTATAACGATAAAGTTATATGATATAAGTAAATAAAAGTTATAGATTCAGAGATAAAATGTATAAAATTTTTAGTTGAGTTTGTTACGCAAGCATAGATTACATCTTTTAGAATATAGGTATTGCGTCATAAACGATCACAAAAGAGCACGAACCAACATTAGAAAAAAGAGCAAAATATTTTTATCAGGGAAAAAAAATAATTATTGAAATCATTATTGTGCAAATAATTAAATTATTATTATTATTACCATTATCATTTTTTTTGTGTGTTAATCATGAAAGGGAAAAAATGGAAGAGAAAAAAATCCTAAAAACTGAAAAAAAAAGATTAAACAAAAGAATAAAACAAAAACAAAAACTATCGTTGCTATCACTGCCAAAACCATAAAAATTATGAAATTATCCAGAGGAAAATATCTTCAAAAACAATAACAAAAAAGTAAGCAAGAAAAATAATTAAAAATTATAATTGATGATAAAACAAAAATAAAAATTATTAGGTGAAAAAAATCATTTAATCTGAAAATTTTAAAAAATATATGTTCTATGTTGCGGGTTTAACGAACAATTTTTATAGGATTTGCTGGATCAAAATAAAAATACAATATTTCAATATGCAAAATTTAATATAATAAAATAGCTTAACACACCTTATCATAATAATAGCAAAATCAAAGCCTTAAAATCTAAAATTATCATTGTTTTTACTATTAAAACAATAAAAATTATTAAATGATCTTGAAAAAAAACACTCAAAAACGTTAACAAAATAGTAAGTAAGAGAAACAATTAAATTATTATTAGTATTATTATTATTATTATTATTATTATTATTATTATTATTATTATTATTATTATTATGTTAGTAATGAAAGGAAAAATAAATAAATGAAAGACTAAAAATATCCTAGAAACTTTAACAAAAGATAAAAAAAAAAACAAATAAAAATTATCATTATTATTACTGTAAAAACAATAAAAATTATCAAATTATCCGGAGGGAAAAAAAACATTAACAAAAGAGTAAGCAAGAAAAACATCAAATTATTATTATTATTATTATTATTATTATTATAATAATAATTATTATTATTATTACTATTATTATTATCATTATAATTATTATTATTATTATTACTATTATTATTATTATTATTATTATTGTGTTAATAATGAATGAAAGACCAGAAATAAATGAAAGACCAAGAAAATTCTAATAACTTGAACAAAAGATGCAAAAAAAATTATCAAGAAAAAAATAATAATCTAACTTGAAAATATATAAAAAAACCAATAAAAAACTAAAAGATAGAGAAAATTAAAAAATATTATAGATGATAAAACAAAAATGGAAATTAATAGCTGAAAAAAATCATTTAATTTTAAATTTTTTAAAAATATATGTTCTACGTTGCGGGTTGAACGAACAATTTTTATAGGATTTGCTGGATCAAAATTAAAATATAGTATTTATATATGCAAAATTTAATATAATAAAATAGCTCAACACACCCTATTATCACAATAGCAAAATCGAAGCCTTAAAATCTAAAATTATCATTGCTTTTACCATTAAAACAATAAAAATTATTAAATTATCCTGGAAAAAAAATTCAAAAACATTAACAAAAGAGTAAGCAAGAGAAACAATTAAATTATTATTATTATTATTATGATAAAAACAAAAATAAACGAAAGACTAAAAATATCCTAGAAACTTTAACAAAAGATTAAAAAAATAAAAAACAAAAAACTATCATTGAAATTATTATTATTATTCTAATAATTCTTAATCAATTATTATTATATTATTATAGTGTTAAATACACATATATATAAATGGACAAAAGTAGGGATTATTCTAGAAATACAAAAAAATAAAAGTATAAGGGCTGAAATGAAAATCAAATATGAAGGGATTAAATTAAAAATTTAAAAGTCAAAGGGCTGAAATGAAAATTAAATTTATTGTCAATTTAAATTAAATGACAAAGTTGAAAAAATCGAAACTTGTGTACCGAATTCATTGAGTTATTTACAGCCATTCCGGAAATCAAAAGTAGCAGGACCGAAGTGGAACTTTGACATTCAATTAATTAAAATTGGAGGACCCAATCGAACTAAATCAAAACTTATATAACAGAAATCAGGACCAAAAACCAAATTAAAAGTCGAGGGACCGAAGTGAAAAGCAACAAACAATGGGGGACTCTTCTGCACATTTACGTGCAGGAGAGAGAGAAACGTGCCCGGCGGCTTGAACCAGCCCCCGCCGCGTCAACGGACATTGTTCGGTTACACGCGCCACCGCGGGAGGAAGACCACGCGGCGACGCATCGAGATAGACTCCGGTAGCCAATTTACGGCCACCGCATGACGCCGCACGCGCCACCTAAACAGGGCGTGAGGCGAAAAACCGTCTGGCGCGTGCGCCTCATGCCCTGACAGACACCGCATTAAAAAATTAAAAAATAGGGTCAATTACTGTTCTAACCTTGTACCCAATTAAGTGTTTTTGTCTTATTAGGGGCTATAACCGTATTTAGCCATTTAAAAAAATAATAAAAAATTAAAAAGTTGCGGTGGACCGGACCGAATCGGTCCGTACGCGCGCAATTACGCCGGTGCCCCTCAGCCGGAGCCGTTATTTTATCTTATTACCGGGGACAAAATCGTTATTGCACTGTTCACAACTGATTATTTTAAAAAAAAAGGACGAAAAGAGGAAAACACGAAAATACCCCCATTCAACCCCCACATTTGGCCGCGCGGACGAAGGCCAAAATCGCCTCCACACTATCGCAATCCACAGTGATCTGTGAGAGAAGTTACAGGGAAAACCTCACGCGGTTTATGTGTTTTGTAATGATTTAGAAAAATAAGATTATTATTTTTTGCGTAAATGTTTTAGAATATGATTTTGTGAGATACTACAGAATAAAATAAAATTAAAAGAGCTGATTTTTTTTTTAAATATGAAAAAAAGCCAAAGCTGAGTTGATTACATGCTGGGCTCCTCATTAATAGATGGAATAGACCGATCATCGAACATGACCCAATTAATCACGGGTCAGGACTCAGGGGTGGCGCACAGAAAATCCACCTCTACGTGATTCGACGGATCGTTGCGTTTAAGCAAAAGCAAAGGTAGCGCCCTTACCCTTTGTTCTTCCTTAACGAACCCTTGTGTTATTAACACCGTTCAGTGGAAGCAAATTATATATGCCCAGAAGGCCGATTACCTATCAAGAAAACAAATATTACTTAATGGGCGTGAAGCATCTGTTATTACTTCAGATTGCAGAGCCCGAGTTTCTGCCATTAATTTACCAGCAGATTTTATTCCAGGCGATGAAGAACAAGACCACCAAATAACGTTGTATTCATGTTCCAAATGAAACGGGCCCCTTGCTAGCTATCAGATTGTTGAAGTAATTAAGACAGAAGTGCATATAATTAAGTTTTTATTTGTTTCACCGACTGCACAGGAAAGATTGAGAGAGATGGAATAGAGACGCTGTCCGAGAATGGCTGTTTATGCTCAAAGCACCTTTCTTGCATGTGTTTCCTGAACTTAAAAAACAAGAGAGAACAGCACCCCTGGACCTAGTTCCATTGTATTGAGAAAGATGAATGAGAAATCATTTACTGGGTGGCATTTTTTCCCTATCTTTTTAGCATTTTCCCTTATAAATTACTGAAAAAATTGTCTCCTAAAATTCTAAAAATTGTTTTGAAAGACATTTAAAAGCTAAAAATTAAAAAAAAAATTTTGAATCTCGTATAACATAAAATCATTTTAACATCCCATGCCATAATTGTTATATATATATATATATATGTGTGTGTGTGTGTGTGTGTGTGTGTGTGTGTGTGTATAACCTTCATAAACAACCATAAATTTGCTATCGTGTGGCTATTCCAGCCACAGTTTGTGTCATTTAATTTATCTTATCAAAATCTTTTGGATAATACTAAGAAAGTTTAAATAGGTGGTCTCATTCCCTTCTTTCTTTCATTTTCTTTTATCTCTCCTTTTAAAACATTTTAAATTGTTTTGTTTTCTAAAATCGTTTTTTATATATGCTAGTTTTTCAAGAAATAATAATAATAATAATAATAATAATAATAATTAATGTGCTATTTTTTTTAAAAAAAAACAATAGAAGGCGGAACGCTTATTTTGAGATAAATAAATAACTAGACTACGAATTAAACATCCACCTTATATTATATTGTTAGCATTTAGAACTTGTTTGACACAGTTGTTGTTATTATGGTTAAAGTTGAAAAAAAGAAAACAGTTTTATGAAAAAACGCTTTTAGTTGCGGTTTGTAACTGAAATTTAAGTATTTGGTTAAAACTGTGGTTGAAGTTGGGTTTAATGAAAATTAATTTTGTGTGTTTGGTTACCATATTTTTCATATTGTTGTCAACTTATGAAATTACTTTAAAATAAACATATACACACATATATAAATATTTTGTTGGAATAATTTTGTAGATTTATTAATAATTATAATAAGAAAATATTTGAAATAATTCAAGTAAATTTGATATATTTTTCTAAAATTACTGATAAAAATTATTAATAATTCAAGCTGTTGATTATTGTTTCTTCTTTTATTGTTTTAAAGATAACTAAGAAAAATGAGCCCTCTTGGTTCACAACAACCCTTTTTTCTTTTTCTTTTTGATTACCTAGGACCAGTCTGGACCTCAATCACTTTTTGTGGGCACTTCCTGAATCCTCAACCGTTATGTCCACAGCTGCCAATCTAAATGGAAAAACATGTGCTACATTGAAGAACCTTGTTCATCTGTTGGTTTTATGAAATGTGATTTTCAATTCAGGTCGAAACACTCTCAAAAGATGAATTAGCCTCAAGGCTGACTTTGAATGGATGTAAGTTTATCAAAAAATTGTTTCTATATGTTTTCTTTTTTATTCCTTTCAGTACCCATCAGCCATAACATGAAGTTTTCTATTGCTACCTCATTAACCCACCGCTCAGCAGGGGCGCACTCCTCTTTATGCCTAAGCTTCTAGTCAAGTGCTTGACAAGCGCGTGAACAATAATTAACAGCTCTGCAAACAGAACACCGTCTAAATTCGTGCTTTCTCGTCTCGGAACGCCCACAACCATTATGAGAGCACAAACGGAGACCACACCCCGCAGACCCACCTGTGTGTGGGTGGGTGTTTGCGTGTGGAGACTGTGAAGGAGAAGAGAAGAAGAGATGAGGGACAAGAGGATGATGAGTGTGTGGGTGTTTGCGTGTGGAGACTGTGTGAAGGAGAAGAGATGCAGAGATGAGGGAGATGCAGGGGATGATTGATAAGTGTGGAGACTGTGAAGGAGAAGAGAAGAAGAGATGTAGAGATGAGGGAGAAGAGGATGATGTGCGAGGATGAGTGTGGGTGTGTGAAATCATGTGGGTGCCAGCGTGTAGTGAATTAAGAACGCTTTTGTTACTTGTGCATTTGACTTTGAATTGTCTTTTCCCTTTGAATTCATTGTTTACTCTTCGATTCTGCTTGGGTCGTAAAGCCATCAAGGAATATAAGATGCTTAATCCTCTCACCTCCAGAAGTTGACATCAAACTCATCACTTTCACTGGCCCAGATTTTCACAATCCTATCTCACGCGGTTCAAACGCGTGTGATCAACGCAGTTCTCTTAGCAGACAACTTATAATTTGTGCTATAAAAACACCCGCAGCCCCGACCACTTCATAGCAAATCATCGTAAAAAAAAAAAGAAGAATAAATTAGAAAAAACCATGCAAATGAATCGCTATAGTTCGATACTTTTCTTTCTCTTCTTGCAACTGTTCTTTGCTATCCAACCTTGTCACAGGGTAGTGACCACTGCTGCTGGTGGTGGCACGTGGCAACTCTTGCAGAAAAGCATCGGCATAGTAGCTATGCATATGCAACTCCTCAATAATGACCGTGTAGTAATCTATGATAGAACTGACTTTGGCTGGTCGAATCTTTCATTACCAGATGGAAAATGTCGGGTTGATTCAAGTGACTTAGTTGTCAAGAATGACTGCACTGCTCATTCTGTTGAGTATGATGTTTTGGCCAATAAATTCAGGCCACTTATGGTCCAAACCGACGTTTGGTGTTCTTCAGGATCTGTCGTTCCTGATGGAAGTCTGGTTCAAACCGGTGGTTTCAGTGACGGTGAACGTAAGGTCAGGACTTTCTATCCATGCAATGGTGATTGTGACTGGGTGGAAACCGGTGATGGTCTTCAGGCAAGTAGGTGGTATGCCACTAATCATCTACTGCCAGATGGTAGGCAAATCATTATTGGTGGTAGAGATCAATTCAATTATGAATTTTATCCGAAAACTTCTTCCCCAGGTGTCTACGGTTTTCCATTTCTATCGCAAACTAATGATCGTGGCATTGAAAACAACTTGTATCCATTTGTTTTTCTCAATACTGATGGGAATTTATTCATTTTCGCCAATAATCGAGCCGTATTGCTTGATTACAAGATTAGTAAGGTGGTGAAGACTTATCCAACAATACCTGGAGGTGATCCAAGAAGCTATCCCAGCACAGGTTCTGCAGTGCTGCTTCCATTGAAGAATTTAGATGCTGCAACTATTGAAGCTGAAGTTTTGGTATGTGGGGGTGCACCAATAGGGTCTTTAGCAAAGGCGCAAAAACTTAATTTTGTCAAGGCTTTGGATACTTGTGGCCGGATCAAGATAAACGACCCAAATCCACAATGGGCAATGGAAACCATGCCTTATGCTAGAGTAATGGGCGATATGACATTGCTTCCGAACGGTGCTGTTTTGATCATTAACGGTGCCGGAACAGGCACTGGCGGGTGGGAGAATGGGCGAAATCCAGTCTTGAACCCGGTCCTCTATTGGCCCAACGGTGCAGCAGGGTCGAGGTTTGAGTCTCTAAATCCAAGCACGATACCAAGAATGTACCATTCCACAGCAATTTTGCTTCGTGATGGCAGGGTTCTCGTTGCTGGCAGCAATACCCATGTTGGATATGAATTCAGCGGGGTCCTATTTCCTACTGAACTGCGTTTAGAAGCATTCTCTCCACCCTATTTGGACGTGCAACAGAAAAATTTGAGACCAGCAATTCTCTCATCAACTGCTTCCAAAGGTAAATATATTGGTTACGGACAAAAATTGGTGGTAAGGTTTAAGGTCACAGGAAAATTAATACCAAACATGATTTCGGTGACGATGGTTGCTCCAGCATTCAACACACATTCCTATTCTATGAATCATAGGTTGCTGGTACTTGGGAACATTAAAGTGACTTACGTGGGCACATCAACCTATGACGTTCAGGTTACGACGCCTCGCTCCGGAAATCTTGCACCCTCGGGTTATTACATCTTATACGTGGTTCATCAAAGTATTCCTAGTACAGGCATTTGGATCAAAATTCTGTGATCGTTTATTTAAAGGTATAGATTAATAAGTTGGTTCGGCATATGGGTACGTGTCTTGGTTTTGCATTTTTTTGCTCAAATTTGTTGGCAATTACGGGTAAAAATCGTAGTTGCTGTTCTAAATTTGTAGGCAATTACATGTAAGAATCGTAGTGTTGTTGTTCTAAATTTGATCGTAGTTGTTGTTCTAATCTGTAGACAATCACGAGTAAGAATCATAGTGTTGTTGTTCTAAATCTATAGGCAAAATTTAACAACCTAGGAAGGTTGAAAAATAATAATTAGAAAAACATAACATTTGATAGGTTGCGTTGTTATTAAGATCGCGCAGACTCAGTGTTTAAAATAACATAATTCGATAGGTTATGCCACTAAAACAACGTAACTTATTGAAACATGTTTTTGTAGTTTAAATTATATTCTTAAATAATTCGTCTTCTTTATTATTCGTAATAAATATGGTAATTATTGTTTAAAATGATTAAATTCAATAAGATTTCTCAGTAGGCTAAACAGATAAAATAAAATCTATATTTCATTATGTTATATTTCCCATAGCGTAACCTGTTAAATTGGGCTGTTAATAAAAAAGCAATCCATGTTGTTGCGGTATTCCCAGCAGCAGAACCTATCAATATCCTATTTTTCTAATTATTATTTTCAAATGCTATCCTTTGCCATTATACATACATACATACATACATCCTTGCATTTTTTCTAACAGATAAAAAAAATGTTTTTTATTGTTTTTCTCTTAGCTTTTTTGTTTTTTCTTGTAGAGAACAAAATGGGTTCTGGCAAATTTTTGCCTGGTTCGAGGGGTTTCAAGAAACAATTCATTTCTGTCTTTAAGGATTCGCTTTGACTTATGGTAACCTACGAAGAACTAAGGAAGGGACCAAACTGGCAACAACACTGGACAAATAGGTATTTAACTATCCTTGAAACTGTAGTTGGTATCTAAGGGGCGTGACATGATTATAGAGGACCTGTGATTTATATAGTAAAGTTTGAAGTTCGAGTTAAAACGTGTATTTCTTGTAAGCGTCTGATTTGATATAATCAAGATTTTACTCATTCAACTGTACCATAAAATACAATTTTTGAGGATAAGATTTAATTCATAAAAAAATGCAATTGGCATTGAAACTCCTTGATAAATAGTCATTCATCTTGGTGACCGTTACATGCTGGATTTGTTTTATTGAGGTGTCCTTTTATTGGTTGAATTTTAATTTTCTTCTGTTTCCACCTACAACAGCTGCAATGCAAGCTTATAATGGGATTGGTTATGGAGGTTAATTCTTAGTGAGTCTAAGGATTAACATTAATAAAACAATCTAATCGCGTGATAATGCACGATCAATGTCAAGGTCATGAGTTCAATTCATAAAACTAATAATTAGGAAAATAGAAGTATTCTTTTGCCGACACATCTTACTCTCCAGGAGGAAATCCTCCGTTTTTCCGAGAAATTACTGGCCACGTTAAGATAAGAATTTGAGAGCACAAGTTGTCTGTTTATTTTATTTTTACTTTAAAAGGGTGGATAACATTATAAAAAAAATATTGCCTCTTTTAGGTCCACGCGTTTTGCTGTAACAAGCCCATGCTTGTATGTCTTTTTTTTTCTCAATTATTTTGTTTTTTATTATTTTTTAATATAAAATTTCATTTTAGAAGCTTTGTTTATCATCTAAAAGATTAACCTCATATAGATAAGCAAGTTTAGTAGAGGTAGACTGGCGTAGAGAAGGGGAAGGAGGAAGTTGGAAAGAGGAAGTAGAAGTACGAGGAGAGGTAGAAAGAGTGGAAGATGGAGAAGAAGAAGTCATGATCAACCTCAAACCAGGGAGCTCTGATACCAAAGATTCATAGACACAATACTCTGACAGAGTTGCTTAACACGACCAAGTCTATGGACACTCAATAGCTACTCACTGGAGTCGTGTCTATTCGATGATAAACAAAGCTTCTAGTTATAAGGAAGAGCTTGAAGAACAGAGAAGAGCTTGAAGAACAGAGAATTTAGACAAACAAGATTTTTATTGAAGAGGCTTCACCTATGAGAATAACTCTCTTCGGGTTCTGCCTTGAAACATTACACACAGCCTCTATTTATACAAGTTTTGAGGCCTTTGATTATATAAGAAAGCACTCACCTAATAATGCACCACTACATGACAAGACAAGTGGTTGCTTACATCATTGATTACATAAACATGCACTTACCTAATAATGCACCACTATATGACAAGACAAGTGGTTGCTTACATCACTGATTACATAAACATGCACTTACCTAATAATACACCACTACATGACAAGACATCACTCATTATATAATAGAGTACTTACTTATAATACACCCCATATAAGACAAATGATAAGTATCAACCGACAATAGGTTCATGATCTGGAGAGAGATTCTGGTCTGATAGGTTATCCTGGACTTGTAGGGCCAAATTATAGTCATCATCAGCAATCATTTCCATTTCGTGAGGTTTCAGAAGTGTTGGGATGCCCAAAATTACCTGCTTGATTTTTTTATTTTTGTACTTCATTTTCAGGTCATGGAGATGATCGGAATAGTGAGGGTCATAAAAGTCATAGTCAGGTTCTTCATCAGGATCTGTGCCTTTAGGCCATAATTCATCAGGAATAATATTGTTCTTGAGGCACACTGTTTTTTGCATGGTCCTGAGCTCCGGGAGGTTTGTGAGGGGTTGTTCATACAGAGAGTATGAATGTGTTTTGTAGAGGGTAGCTTGTGGAAAACTCATTACCAGATTGTCTGTTGAAGCCTTGAAAGGCCTGTGGAATATGAAAATAGAGAACAAATGGGCAAAGGCTTGCTTGACAGACCTGGGTCGGGCTGTGTTTTGATACACTTCAATCCAACAAGGGTGTGGATGAGGCCATTGAGATTTTTCATGTTGGAGAAGGGAGATCCATTGTGCAGGGTTGTGAAACCAAGTGAGGAACTTGAAGGTATAGTACCAAGAGTCCGCTAGCCAAGAAGTCTTGAGAAAACTAGCAAGAAAGCAATCAATGGGAAACTCTATAGCAATATGGTACAGGTGACAGAGGTACCATAAGAAAAAGTAGAGTTCTTTAGGGAACAAGCCGGATGGTTTGAAAGTGAATAGGTGGATGAAAGAGTATTTCGGATGGATACCTAGGCTTTGGAAGCAAAGGGAGGACGTATCATAGTTGAGAAGAAGATGATCTTGGAGGCTAAATAGTTTGTCTTTGGCTTGCTGGTTAAGGATCATTTCTTGAGCAAGAGGAGGTAAATCTTCTGTGGGGAAATCTCGCTCAGGTGGAGGTGGATTGGAAGAGGAGGCCATAAGAATCAAGGGAAGGAGCAGTGTTTGTGATTTAGGTGGTCTGGTGAGCATGTCTGGGATTACATTCTTGTGTCCCTTTATATGCTCGACGGTGAAGGTGTACTTTAAAAACCATTCTGCTAGTCTCAGAAGTTGTGGATGAGGAAGCATATTGTGTTTGAACTGTAGCATTTTGGGAAAAGAGGAACAATCCATGATTACTTTGAAGTGGTAGGCTGCTAGGTGGAACTCGAACTTTTGGATGCCATACTTTACAGCTAGGATCTCTTTGAAAGTGGAGTGATAGTGGGTTTCTGACTCCTTGAAAAACCCGCTTTTGTAGCCACATATGTGTCGGTGGCCTTCTTTATCTTCAAGTAGCACAACACTCCAATATTTGTCACTAGCATCAGTCTGGAGTATACGTTGCCCTGCTGATGGAATGACTAAAGCAGGCAGGTGTTGTGTGACCATCTTTAGTTGTTTGACTACTTGTGTCTGCTTTTCTGTCCAGGAGTCTGCATCTTTTTTCAACATGAGCTGGAGTGGCCTTGTCATCTGTGCAACTCGGGGAATAAAATTTCTGAGATATTGGACAATACCCAGAAACTGTTGGACTTGTCTTCTAGTGAGGGGGCCATCAGGGAATTTTTGGAGTTCTTCAGCTATATGGGTGCCAGGTGTGTAAGCACCGTCTGTAAAAATCATACCAAGAAATTCAATTTTCTTTTGGCAGATACGCATCTTGGATTCAGAAAGCATGATGCCATGATGGTGGACAAGCTCTGCAAATTGCTTTAGCAACATAGCATGTGACTCCTCGTCTTTTGAGAAAAGTAACACGTCATCGATGTAGATTAAAGCTGATTGAAGTATAGGTTCAAATACTTTAATCATGGCCTTTTGAAATAAGAAAGGTGCTACTTTGAGACCAAAGGGCATGACTCGCCATTGATAATGATGGTCTGGTATGCAGAAACCTGTTTTGTATCTGTCTTCAGGATGAATGCCAAGTTGCCAAAAGCCAGCTTTAAGATCAAACTTGGAGAACACTTTGGCATTGTGGAGGTTCGCAAATAATGTCATGGTATTTGGCAAGGGAAATTTATCATCTTGTAAAAAATGATTCAAGGGCTGATAATTAATTACCAACCTGAGCTTGCCTCGTTTTTGCTCAGACCTTTTATTAACATAAAAGGCTTCACAAGACCATGAGGAGTCTGTGGATTCAATTAATCATTGAGCCTGTAATTGAGCACATTCTTCTTGAGCTAGCATCTTGTGCTCAGGATTCATTCCGGTGTGACTAACTTTTGTGGGATTGATGTCTTCATTAAGCTTGAAAGGAAGCCTAATAAAAAACTGCGGGTTTTGCCATAAGGGATGAGAACATTTAGCAAGAAATTCCTGGTGAGAGTTCGAACATGAGTGTTAAATTATTTGGGCTTTGATGAGGGCAATATGGTCTGGGTGTGAAGGTTGGAGTTCATAGAGTGAAGGGGTAATTGTATATGGAAGAAAATTGGCTTTATACTGAATACCACGAGGAAGGATTCTGAACTTAGATTTGAAATAAACATCAAACCCAATAACTAAATCCTTTCCAGGTAAATGAGATCCAAGAACATGGGTTTTGACTAAACACTGTGGAAGAATTTGTATGGTAATAGGCCTTTTGGTTTTGAATTGGGTGCAGAAGACTTGATTGTCAGCGGCTCGGAAGTATTCTTTATGGGTGACCCAACAATGAGGAGGAAGAACTTTAGGGTTAAGAATGGTTCTGTGGGCTCCTGTATCAAATAAGGCTATGGCTTTGATGGTCCTGGCATATATCGATGTAAGAATAGTAACAGGGGCTAGAGGTATTGGGTGTGAAGGGGGCTGGTAGGTTGGGCTTGGTAAAGTTCATAGATCTCATCATCAGAACTTTCATCAGCAACAGCAGCTATGGTGTCAGGAGTGAGCTCATCCGTGAGGGAGAATAGGGATTCGACTTCATCATCATCAGGATTGAACTTTGTATTTTGGGCTAGGAAATCAATTAACTTCAGTGACTGGGCCTGCTTCTTTGGACAGGCTTTTGCAAAGTGACCTTTGCGCTTACAGATGAAGCATCTATTGGAGCTAGAAGGGAAGTGCTTGGGGTGTCTGGTGTGGCGTTTTCTGAGGAACTTCCATTTTTTCTGGCGACCATTAAAAGAAGATCTGTGGATTTTCTTGAAATGCCTTTTCTTTTTCATGGAGCAATTGCAATCAGCATTGTTTGAGCATTTAATCTTCAGATCTGGTCGTTTGCAGGCACAAAGCATAGTTTTATCAGGCTGTAATATCTTGGTGAAATACTTGTGTTCATCACACATTTTGTTGAGGGCTTCCAACACCTGATGAAAGATCATGCCAAGAGATTGGTTGTCAATAATTTCTTTTCGGACTTTGAATAGTCTGAACGTTTCATCAGCCAGATCTCTAGGTATGGATGCCAAAAAAGCATGCTTGAGGCTTGGGTCATCAGGACCAGAGAGAATATGGTATCGTCGGCACATCTCTTTAAAATGTCTTTCAAGATCATATCTCAAATAGGAACAACACTTCATTTTGAAGTACTCATACCTTGCGATTTCTTTGTCATTTAAAGCCTCTCCAAGAAATTCATAATGGAGCCAGCCTAAGGCTTCAGAAAGAGATGCACTGTTCACAAATTGTATTTGTCGATAATCTCCTAAGGCATGGAACCAATCCCATAAGGTGCCAGAGAACTTTGCTGAGAATTGTTGTAATGCATCTCGAAGGGTTACTCCGTCCTTGAGCATATAACTAGTCAGCCATGAATGGAATTCAAGCATTCTATCTCTCCATTTTACTCGTGGAATATCATCCAAAGTAAAATATCCACCGGTATTTGAAGAATGGATATGAGGTTGGTAATGGCGGGGGTTAAGATTTACTTCATCGTCACTGCTGACTGGTTCATCCACACTAACTCTGGTGGTAGAGGTCGGTAGAGGTTCTTGCCTAGTCCGAGAAGATTGAGGATCTGATGAGTGTGTTGGAGGAGGATCAGCCATTAGTAATGGTGGCATGGAATAAGTGTCGGAAGAATCGTCTTCAGAAGTCACAAGAGTGCTATCATCAGTAGGAGTCTCTTCTTCAGATGTATTGGCAAGAGGTTCATGAGTGAGAATTTTAGGGATAGTTTGGTGGGTAAAGGTGGTGAGTAAAGACTGGATAGGGTTGGAAGATTGGTGAGACTGAATCATAAGTTGATAAGGGTCCTGGGAGTCTTGGAAAGGGTCATCTGGTTCATGATTTTTAGATTCAAAAGAATCAGACGATGAGGAGATGATAGGGGCTGGTGATCTGGGTTTTTTGGAAATAGGTGGTACTTGGGTTTTTCCTTTATCATGTTTGGAGAAAGGTTTGAAAAGGTTTTCGGAGTCTGGGTTTCCGAATAATTGAGGTGTAGGAGGTAGAGGTTGTGGAGTGAAAGAAGGGGAGTGTTTAGCCCAATACGGGTCTGGATAATAGGAGGTCATCCTATTCTGTGAAGGTTCAGGGAATGGTAAAGGCTTTGATTTGGATTTGGCGAACTCGGTCTGAAAAGACTTTAGTTGTATTTTGAGAGACTGAATTTCTTGTTCTTTCTGAGGGTCTATACGGCTGCCAGTAGAAGCTTGAAGAAGTAGATACTCATGAATGGTGGAGATCCTTTGTTGAATTTCAGCACACAATTTTTCAAGATGTAGAATCCGAGAATCAACAGAAACTGTCATCTTTTTCAGATTAGTCTGTACCTGGTCAACCTTGGATTCAATGCGATGAAGAACAGAATTTTGAGCAATGGCATTTTGGCTTTGCCAATGGAGAACAGCTTCAGCTTGGGTAACTTGTTTAAGGCGGCCATCAGCATCAACACCAGGAGGGTTGTGGACTTGGGGAAGAGTACGGACTCTGTCTTTAACTTGTTCCTGTAAAGCAGGAAAATCATCATCATAAGGTCTTGCAGGTTGATACATAGAAACCTGGCTCTGATACCAAAGGTTCATAGACACAATACTCTGACAGAGTTGCTTAACACGGCCAAGTCTATGGGCACTCAATAGCTACTCACTGGAGCTGTGTCTATTCGATGATAAACAAAGCTTCTAGTTATAAGGAAGAGCTTGAAGATCAGAGAAGAGCTTGAAGAACAGAGAATTTAGACAAACAAGATTTTTATTGAAGAGACTTCACCTATGAGAATAACTCTTTTCGGGTTCTGCCTTGAAACATTACACACAACCTCTATTTATACAAGTTTTGAGGCCTTTGATTACATAAGAAAGCACTCACCTAATAATGCACCACTACATGACAAGACAAGTGGTTGCTTACATCATTGATTACATAAACATGCACTTACCTAATAATGCACCACTATATGACAAGACAAGTGGTTGCTTACATCACTGATTACATAAATATGCACTTACCTAATAATGCACCACTACATGACAAGACATCACTCATTACATAATAGAGTACTTACTTATAATACACCCCATATAAGACAAATGATAAGTATCAACCGACAATAGATTCATGATCTGGAGAGAGATTCTGGTCTGATAGGTTATCCTGGACTTGTAGGGCCAAATTATAGTCATCATCAGCAATCATTTCCATTTCGTGAGGTTTCAGAAGTGTTGGGATGCCCAAAATTACATGCTTGATTTTTTATTTTTGTACTTCATTCTCAGGTCATGTAGATGATTGGAATAGTGAGGGTCATAAAAATCATAGATTGATGATAAATTAGTTTTTCAATTTTTAATAAGGTAATAAAATTAAAAATATATATTTCAAGATAAAATCAATAACCATTATAAGTTTAATTGGTTAATTACGATAACCCCTTTTTCTCTTTGATTTCTTTCTTTAGACTTGCTCTATTATCAAGGATATATCAAAATTATTTTCATGTTATTTAATTTAAAAGTCAAGCTAAATGATAAATGATAAAATTATGAATCACAGTCGTATGAAGTTTAATGACTGAAATAATAGATTAGTATTACACTCCAAAAAAGAACTTGCCTCCCTGCAATAACAAGGAAATTATGTGTCCGAAAGAGAGTTCATTGGTGGGTATACTGGAGGGTGAGGATAAGCATGCGTTAGAGTATCTCTAATTAAAAAAGCTATTCCCAGAAACAAAATTAGTAATATTTTCATATCAAAACTAAATTTCAAAATATAAAACTGTTAACCCAGCAGCAAGGATCGAGCTAGTGGAAGTGAAAACACCGCCTTCATCATCGAATCATCCCCTGTTAGGCTACTGGGTAGGTAGATTGTCCTTGGAAGATCCAAAATATAAAGGAAAGAAAGTCGGTTCATAGTGACCATAGACCTACACCACTAAAATGCCATCTAATAGACAAAGGCCTACCATCAAACCTCATCCTAAAAAGGAGTTTTCAATCACTGGGCTGTGGATTTAACTGACCTGGTTTATGGTTACTTCTATTCTTCTAATACAGGCCTCCGAAAACTAAATTGGTGCGCACAAAAGATGGTAGGCAAGCTTGAACTGTATTCTGAGGTTATGTAAAGCAAAACACTTCCATAAGTTGGAAAAGGTCGCTTCTTTAAATCTATCCTTAAGTGTTTTACCAGATGCTTGCCTGCCTTGGTTTAAGATTAATTCCACAGGCTCGGCAGTTACCTGGATCGGGACAAAATCAACCTCTACGAAAAAGTTCGCATCCCATTTCAGACCAGGAGTATTCCTAATCGAAACTTGGTTTTGAATAAAATTTCTCAGCCCAATCTAATTCAGATTGTAGAGCCCGAGTTTCTGCCATTAATTTACCAGCAGATTTTATTCCAGGCGATGAAGAACAAGACCAACAAATAACGTTGTATTTATGTTCCAAATGCAAAGGGCAACCCTAGCTAGCTAACAGATTGTTAAAGTAATTAAGACAGAAGTGCATATAATTAAGTTTTTATTTGTTTCACCGACTGCGTAGGAAAGATTGAGAGAGATGGTGTAACACGCTTGATTTAATGTTGAAACTTTCAGTTGTGAGAGATTATCTTCTCTCGGGAGTTTTTTTATTGATTTTTCTTGAAAAGAGAAATAACAATATTTTTGTACTTTTGGGGGGTTTATCAAACTAGGAAAAACAATTAGGCTAACTAAAACACTTTAAACAAAAAAACCTAACGATTAATACTCGAGCAGATTCGAGGTAGCCCAGGTATCTGGACAATTGATTTGCTTTAAAGCAATTTCACCGGATGTCTCTGTCTCTGTTCCGTCTTCCTTATATAGCTTTTCTCAGGACCATTAAGGGCAATTAGTATTTGAGCCGTATATATTTTTTCAGTGTTGGTCATGTTTATTTGCGTCGTTTTGCCCGTCTCTTTATAAGTTAATGACAGCTGGTGTTGTCAACTCCTTTGGATCCTAACCGTCCACGTGAGCTGTGCTTGACTTCATCTGTCCCTACACGCAGGCATTCACTTTCTTCTTTTGCAGGGAAGCTTGTCGAGGAAGCCATTCCATCTCTTTTGTCTGTCAATCTCGTCCGTCCACGTAAGTTGTCCTTGGTCTCACCCTTCCCTACACGCTGACAGTTGCTTTCTTCTTTTGCAGGGATCCTTGTCGAAGCAGCCATTTCTTCCATTCTGTCTGCGTTGAGAGCCTTCAGAGCCATTTTGTCCCGTTTGAGAGATGGGGGATTTCAAGGTCCTTAGGTTGGTCACAACTCCCTTCCCCTTCTAAAACCTTGACCTCAAGGTGGGGGTATTCCCTTTCGAACCACTCCTCTTCCACCCAGACAGCATCCTCGGGTGGCTGTCCTTCCCATCTTAGCAGTATCTCTTCCCTCTTCTTCCTTCTCGAGATGGTGGTTCTTCAATCCAAGATCTCTGCGGGTTCTGGTTGAGTTGTCTTCCTTGGTTCGAGTTCTGGCCACCATGGTTTTGGGTTGGCTCCCTTGCCGAGCCATTTTTTTAGCAGCAAGACATGGAAGGTGTTATGGATCCTAGCCTCCTTGGGCAGATCTAACTAGTAAGCCACCGAACCCACTCTTTTTAAGATTTTAAACGGGCCAAAGTATTTGTATGTTAATTTGTCGTTTTTGTTGCTTGACATGCTGATCTGTCGAAATGGCTGGAGTTTGAGGTAAACCCGGTCCCCTTCTTTGAACTCGACATCTTTTCTGCCTTTGTTTGCTTGTTTCTTCTGCCTCTCTTGAGCTTTTGTCAATTGTTGCTTAATTTTTGTAATTTGTTCAGTTCTGTCTTTTAAATGTTCCTCAGTAGCTTGGAATGTAATCAATGATGCTTGGGGGTGGGTAGCCATAGGTTGCTTCGAATGGGGTAGTACTAGTAGATGAATGGTGATTTGTGTTGTAGCAACATTCGGTCATGGCCAGCCAGTTTGACCAACCCTTGGGGTTGTCTCTAACGTAGCAGCTGGTAGATTGCAGCAATAGGAAAAGATCATGTGCTCAAGCAGAATAGATAATGAACTGCAAGAGAAGCCCCTTAAATGGTATCCAAGTCAAGAAACACATGTGCAAAAAGAACACTCTGAAAAACACAATTTGATCCTTGTTGTCGCGACGGCGATTTTTGACGCGCTTCGCGCCCCGCCATCCCTCTCTAGAGAGACAACGGCGCGCGGTGAAAATGGGGTAATATATAGCCGTAAAATTTACGACTATAATTCTAAGGAGTCGCCACCTAGTATTAAGGTCACTAGGAACCTATTGGTCTGCGAGAGTCTTGGGTAAGGGGACTTGTTGTGCAAGGGGAAGACGCATCACCCCCAGTGCACCCTACCTAAGGTAAGCTGCATTGTTGTTTGATTGTTTTTTCTAAGTTAAAAAAATATATATATTTTTACACTGCATTAAAAAAAAATATTTTTTTTTGTGTCTGCGGGTGTACTTTACGATGTAATTTTACACTGCAGTTGAAAATCTTTTTTTTCTTATCTACGGATGTACTTTACAATATAATTTTACACCGTAGTTAAAATTATTTTAATCTACAGATGTATTATACAATGTAATTTTACACCGTAGTAAAAATATTTTTCTTTGCAGGTGTATTTTACAATGTAAATTTACACCACGAAAGCTAAAACCGAAAAGTTGTTAAATTATTTATGACATTTTGGCCGACTTCCAATGGATAATTGTAAACTAGTTACGATATCCAAATTTTCGTTTTAAAAATATGGAAAAATATGCACATATTTTTTTACGAAAAATACAATGAGAAAAGCTTTGGAATTCGGCCGTATGCACAAAACCACATTTTATATTTGATTTTTTGTAATAATAATAATAATAAAAAAAATATATATTTTCAAAAATATTTTAAAATAAAAAAAATATTTTTTATTTTTTATTTTTTTATTTTTATTTTTATTTATGGGCTGGGCTGTCAGCCACTGTGGGCTGGGCTTCCAGCCCTCACGGGCTGGAAGCCCAGAAAGGTATGGCTGGGCTTCCAGCCATCATGGGCTGGAAGCCCAACAGATTATGGCTAAGATCGGGCCGGGCACAAAGCCCGGCCCAACAGATCTGCGGGGAAGTGAATTAATTTCACTTCCCCGCGCATGCAAGAAGAGAATGAACAGTAGATTGGCAGATTTTTGAGTGTGACGAAAGGAGAAAGTGTTGATACCGTTGGGTAGAGGGGATCAAGGTGGACCTTCCTGTCGTTGTGGCGTTGGAAACGGAGGTATGTGGCGGCCGGAATGAGGGTCTGAAGTCGCCGGTTTCTTACTCTGTTCAAGCTTGCAGCTGCTGTTGCCTCCCCTTGAGGTGGTGATTGTGTCGCCGGGGTTGAGGTGAAGATGCTGGAGATGACGTAGTGTCGCGAGGTGCTCGGAGTTGGTGGCCGGAGGGTTGAACCGAGGAGAAGAGAGAGAGAAGGCAGGGGCTGCTTGTAGAGAGAAGCAAAATTTCCAGTTTTTCCCCCCCCTCCTTTTTTCTCTGCAGCGTTCCATGGCTGCTATTTATAGGTGAATTTGGCCTGCCAACGGTGGCTGGTGGTCGGCGGCGTGGTGGCTGGCGTGCCTGCGATGGTGGCTGGTCGGCGTTGAGCTGTCGGTGGGCGCTCAGGTGGCTGTCGGAGGGGGCGCTCAGGTGGCTGTCGGTGGGCTGTGCAAAAGTCGACCGGTGCAGTTTTTTGGGTAAAGTGAAAGTGCAATTTGGTCCTTCAATTTATGATTGTTTCAATTGCATCCTCAATTGGTTTTAAACTTTCAATTTTGTGCAATTGTATCCTTTACCGAATTTCAAATTAGCCTTAACTTTTACGCGCCTTTTTCACTTTAGTCCTTCTCTTTTGATTTGTGCATTTTGACCCTCAATTGACCATTAAATTTTCAATTGTTTCCAATTTAGCCCTTAATTTTGCATAATTGGCTTGGAAAAATTCAATTTAGTCTCCGAAAATTCTCATCTTCTCAATTGAACCCGGATTAAGCTCCCTAACTTGATTTTTCACTTATTAAGCCCTAAACAAAATTAATTTGACCAACTTAAAGTATAATTAAGTCCTTACACTTAATTAAATCCTTTAATTAGACCCTAAATTAATTCCTGAACATAATTATATTTTTAAATTGGTTGACGTTAAATCAAATTGGCCCATAAAAATATAATTACATCTCTCGACTTAATTTTTATACAGATTTATCCTATGATAAATTATTTTTGCCTTGAATCTGTATTTTCCTTTATTTTTAAGGACAAAAGAGATATGATCGGACTCGCGGAAACAACCAAAAATTCCACATTGACTTTTCTACCAACGTCGACCACCTTTTATTTTATTTTTGTTATTTTTTGGTATATTTTGGGGAGTCACCCAAAAATTGGGTGATTACACTTGTCATTCTACATTTGAAGCCAGCTAAATGACAATACAGTATTTGGGAGAAAAAACTGGGTCATGTCAGCATTGCTACAGTGTTATAAATTTCTCCCCTATCAAACCAAATTGCTGGATCTTAGCAAGACTTGGGGACTCCTGGAAAATAAGGAAGTGATATTGTTATTTTGCAGCTATTTAGAGAGAGAGCATGAAAAAATCATAATGACTGAATGTTGAGCTGAATTCATGGAATTCTGCTTCTATCTCCCTTTTCCCCTTCTATTTTCTCACTACCTGTAAACACCATGACTTGAAACTTGGCTACCAGCCATTTCTATCACTATGGCACCTCTAGATGTTATCCAGATTGGTTCCCACCCAATCAGACACGTAACAAGGTAGCACTCCATCCCCAGGGATCTCAGTGAAGGAAGTCGCAGTCCTCTGGTATGATATCAAGAAAGTTTACCAAGAAGATGGTTTGTTTATTTATTGTTTGTTTGTTTACTTTCTCTTTTTAGGGGGAACATGATTGGTGTGGGGAGGAGACTTGACCTTGGAAATCAGTATATGACTAGTTATTGGCCGTGCTTACCATGTTCCAATCATTTTAAAACAAAATATTAAAAATATGAAGATTTTTTTTAAAATGTTATCCAGGCTAATTAGTTAAATAGATTAGTTTTTAAAAAAGTTATTTAAAACTTAAGTTTTCAATTAAATTATATGGTGGCTAACTCGATCTGGATCGATTGATTTCATGGGCCTCAATGTGATTTTGATTATCAATACAAATATGGTTTTTAATTTTTTAATAAACTTTAAGATGACAAAAATTCATAACTAAAATTCAATAACAAAAAAGAAAGAAAAAAACTTGTGTTGAGACCATAACTTTAAAAACCAACTTAACCTGGCAAGTCAACCTAGGGTTGAAACCATACCAGACTAACGGAAAATATACGAGAATGTAAGAACTCGAGTTAATTGATGAGTAGAAATATACATATATTTTTATACCTTTTACATTGCATATATAAGAGACTTAGTGAATTGATTGCTGAAAAGTAAGATTTTTTTTTGTATTTTATGTTTTGAACCTTGCTTTTATGACAGGTTTTTCACCAAGTTGTGATTTCATAATGTGATTTTGGAGTGAATTAAAGTTGAAGTTCACATGTCAAACTTACACAAAAGATATTATGAGAATAAATTCGAGATCATTTAGATCTATAAGTAGACTTGCAAAATCAGGTCGAGATCTTATATGTATAGAGATTTTCAACTTTTCATGTTATATGTCCAGACAAGTATATTTTAAGCCTTAAATATCAGAATTAGATGATTCAAAAACTCAAATTCTACACATCTAGGAGTACAATTATTACTAAGGATTATTAGTAAGATAAAATTGTTTTGAATGTGGAAAATATAATTCAATATAAAGGAATAGATTGATCTCATGATCCAATAACAAAAACTAGTAATTTTGAGTGCCTCACTAGAGACGAGAGCTTACATGGAAACAATGAATTTTACGATCTAGTAAAGGTGCAAACCAATAGAATAACATTCCATGAATGAAAGAATATAGTTAGAATGCTCATATTTTTAAAAAATCAGTCGACAATGGTAACCATTAACCATCCCAAGAACATATTCTTTGGGGAAAACAAGAAACTAAGAGGATGACTATCTCCAGTCTCTGAATGAGAAGGCTATAAAGAGCCAAAATAGTAAGATACAATAACAACAGCATTGCTGCTCTTACGAGCTATGCTATAAAAACTGCAAACTGAAACGAGATCAACATGATATCTATGCTATAAAAACTGCAAGCTGAAACGAGATCAACATGATATCTATTTTGTAAAAATAGAAGGCTAGCAATCAGACAGCCTATAATCACAATATGCTTTCTTAACAGAACCCATCCTCCATTGGATATACTCGCTATCCATAAATAATATGGTCCTTCAAACATACTATTGTATAGAGCAAGAAATAGCAACAGGTGAAAGATGGACACAGTTAGCAACTTCGATATCCCTGTGATCCTCAAATAAAAATGCACAAAAGACCAAGATTCCAAGATCTTTTGCTCAGGCTGGAATGATACTTGGCAGTTGATTCAGAAGAGGTGGAGGGTAGTAATAGATGTGGATACAAAAGAAACAGTATAAAGCATACATTGCAATATCCAATGCCACTATAACATAAAAAACTGTCGGTGTTCTGTCAACTTGATAACACAGACAACTAACAAAATAAAACAGCTCTTCTGAACTGTAACGGGAGGAGAAAAAAAGAGGAAAAAAGATAGAAGAAATTACAGGAACTGTACTGCTTGCAATGCACAGCCAGAAGTTAACAAAAAAAAAAAAACTAACCTGCACTCCAAATATTCTTGAAGCCCACCTTTGCGCTTTAAGACCTCCTTAAACTTGATCTTTTCAACTGGACCTGCTGCGCGTGCTTTCAATCCAGCTGAAACTGCTGTGATCCCGCCATTTTCAGCCTCAGCACTATTTGAAGAAGAATCAGACTTCTCCCTGGTTCTAAGAGATCGGTCACTTTCAACAACCTGGTCATTTTCTAGAAATTGTTGCTCATTTATCAAAATCTCCCAATCAGCATCCCCTTCATAAGCCATGTCTCCAAATCTACGCCTTTTGGGCTTCCGCATAGCACGCTGTACAGCTGCTAAGTTACCGATGTCAGAATCTGGAACCGACACGGCATCTTCTGGATAACTTTCATTTTCTTCTGGAGTTACAGATCGAGGAGATGGTTCATTGGCCTCTTCATTGATGGAAAGATAATCTGAGTTCCCATTGTGGTTCATGTGCAAAGCAAGTGTAGATTTGTGGACTTCTCTGGATGTTACAGTAATAGGTGAAAACCTAACATCAGATATTTTGACATTTTCCTTTTTGGGGACTGAAGCAAGATCCTGCAGATCATTTTGACTATTAGGGCTTGAGGAGGCAGAGACTTCTCTTCCGCCTGAAGATAATGAAATTTGAGGTTCTGCATTTGAAATGCACGCAGCTGAAACATCCTTAGATTGCTGTTCTAATGCGTCTCTGGTGCGTACTTTACCCACAGAACAAAGCTTTAACCCATTCTTTAAAGTTTGAGATTCCAAGCTATCATTATTGCCTAAAGTGGACCGACTTTCATTCCAAATTCTATATGAACTACAAGGTTTCCCCGTGGATTCCCCTTTGACATTTGAGATGCAAGGGTCCTGCTTTTCTTCATCTTCAATCACCCCATGTTGAGACCCCGAAGCTGGAGATACAGGTGCAGCAACCACTGCAGTAACTTCTGAAGATTTATCATGTCTCTTGTCATTGGAATTCATACTTTCATCCTTGATCACAGGGAGCCCTTTGATTCTATCAGAGTGTTCTTCTATGCAATAGGAAGTTTCACCAAACCCATTATCAAGCCTCAGGTTTTTTGCAGTCAAAATTTGTCTGGAGGTGGAATCTAACAAACATGAATTCACAACTATATGGGAACTGTCTCCAGCTTCCAGATCATTGCAGAACAAACTTGAGACAGGACCGGATCCAACTGTACTTAAAGCCACATCCTTGGAACCCCCAGAACCAACTCCAAATCCAGGGCTTAATCTGGCCTCCAAACACTGAACCCTATTAATTTGCTTTGAACTCAAATTTGCACTAGACTTCCACACTGAACCCAATTGATTCTTCTGATAAAAACCTGATATCGAATCTTCCAACTTATCCAGAGGCTGACCTGAACTCTCACCAGGCAACAAACTTTCCTTTTCTTGATTCTCTAACAAATTAGCACCCTGAGATCCCAAACCCTCCGAATCATCATCAGCTGCAGTATCACCCCCAATTCTCACTCTCTTACAAACACTCCCCGCTTTCCTCACTCTCTCCTTACTCTTGTTTTGTAATTTTTTCTCCACGTTCCCATCCAGTAACTCCTCACCTTCATTTTGACTGGCACTTACAGATCCCAGACCCTTCTTAGGAGTTTTCAACTTCTTTTTAAAACTTGCAAGTGTATCATCCATTCCTCCCAAATCTTCACCCTCAACCACCAATTTATCTTCCTTAACTTCAATATTCTCCAAAACCACCTTGACCTTTTTAGGGTTTCTCGGTCTCTTCAACTTGAACAAAGACCCAATGGGCTCATTATCATCCGAATCAATACCATCCTCAATTAGCTTCCCCAACAATTTCTTCTGCTCCTCCATTCCTTTGTTAACCCTAAGTTTCAACAAATTCTTTGGCAAAACCTTCTGTGGCCGTAACTTAATTTCCAAATCCTTACAGTTCGACAAATCATCTCTTTCCATTTCTCTATTATCAAAAAATCAATGCTCATATTTACCTCAATTAACAAACTAATCCCATCATTCACCAACCAAAACAACACAAAATAACAATCCAACCACAACCTATCAAAACCTAAATATATATAAAAAAAATATATTAGAAACAGTGTCATCTCTTTATAATGCAAGTAATTATCCATAGCTTTTCTTTGTATTAAGCAAATAATCTAATGATATTAACAGGAAAAAAAAGTGAAGGATTCTGGAACGAGTGTATAAACAGTCCTGCGTGTAGAGAGTGGGGAAAAAATAGAGAGAGCTGCGGAGGGGAGAGGGGAATCATACCTGAGAGAGTAATGGAGCTTTGACAAGGAAAGGGAGGTAGCGGTCATGGTTTTGTCGAGGGAGAGTGAGGCCTCCGTTAGCGTTAATTGTTTTTTGTTTATTTTTTTTTCTGGAATCAGAAGGCTCGAAGCTTAAATATACTGTGCCGCTATAATAAGGTAGAGGGAAATAATATAATGAAGCCAAGAATGGTTTGTGTTATAAATACATATTAAATTATATTTATATGTATTGAATGTTCATTATTCTTGAGTTTAGTCTCTTGGATTTCCATAACCCTCGAGTTCATTTCCTTCTCCTATAAATAGACCACTTATGTCTTGTAATCTACACACCTTTGGAATAATAGAAGAATTCATATTAAACAAGGTATTTCTCTCTTGTCTCTTTTGATTATGTTTTGAATATCTATGCTCTTCTATGTGAATTATTTATTCTTTTTATAACACGTTATCAGCACGATGCTCCAACCAGCTTATATCAATTTTAATATATTTGCTTTTCATTATTGTAATTTATTTTTGGCAAATTTTCTTTCACTATTATTCATAGAAAGAGATTTACAGTTCCCGAAGAACAAATATTATAAGTTCCTGAAGAACTAAATAAATTAAAAATAGTTCATGAAGAACTAGTATTACAAGTTCTTGAAGAATTACATAAATTAAAAACAGTTCCTGAAGAACGAGTATTACAATTTCCTGAAGAATTAAATAAATTAAAAATAGTTCCTGACGAACGAGTTCACAAGTTTCTGGAGAACTAGTATCACAAGTTCCTGAAGAATTAATAAATTATAAACAGTTCTTGAAGAACTAGTATCACAAGTTCCTGAAGAATTGCATAAATTAAAAATAGTTCTTGAAGAACTAGTAACACAATTTTCCTGAAGAATTAAATATAGTTCCTGACGAACTAGTATTTTAAAGCTAAATAAATAATAATCTTAAAGGTTTGATGTTCCTGAAGAATTAAACAAATTAAAAACAGTTCCTGAAGATCTAATATTTTTCCTGAAAGATTAAATAAATTAAATGCAGTTCCTGAAGAACTAGTATTTCTAAAGCTGAATAAATAACAGTCTTAGAGGACTGATTTTTTTTGTTTATCATCATGATTTTATTTAATAAGTTATTTCTTGTTTTTATAGATAAAGATAATGTCAAATCTGACAAAACTTGAATTTATTGCTCTTGATATTTTTAGAAATAATTATTTGTCATGAAATATTGACATCGAGATTCATCTGGAAGCTATGAATCTTTAAAAGACCATCAAAGAAGGAAATAATGTGGCAAAATCTAAATGAAAGATATAACCATCAAAGTTTATCATACTTCCTCAAGGTCATTATGATTGGTTGCACCTGAAGTTGCAAGATTTTAAATCGATTATTGAATATAATTCTGCTCCTTTTAAACTTACCTCATAGCTGAAATTGTGTGGTAAGATATCACATACGATCAAATGTTAGAGAAAATATTCTCTACTTTCATGTCCTAAACATTGTCCTGCAGCAACAATCTAGAGTGCATAACATGGTTGTTAAAATCGCGAGTTGACTCGCAAAATCGTACGATTTTGCGAGTCAACTCATCAAATCGTGTCAACTCGGGGAGAAAAATCGTTTTGGGTCAAAATCGGTTAAAATCGGTCAAAATCGGTCAAAATCGCAAAATCGGACCGGACCGGTCCGATTTTGCGATTCTGCTGAAAATGTTAAATTTTAACTTGGTGCGATTTTGCGATTTTGCGATTCTGGCGCCCTGGTCCCCCCCATATATATATATATATATATACTGGCGCCAGGCGCCAGCCCCCCCCCCCCCCTATATATATATATATATATATTATGGAATCATTTTTAAAAATTAATACTATTAATTTTAAAATTTATACTTAAAATTTTAGAAAAAAATAATTTTTTTTACTTTAAATTAAAAAAATTGATGTTTTTAAATCATTTTCATGTCCTGATGTCGAACAAGTGCTCCTGAAGAAGAAGAAGAAGAAGAAGAGAGAGAGAGAGAGAGAGAGTAAATGAGAGAGAAGAGCACCACCGAAAATTATTATAATGTGATGTGAGTAAATTATTATTATTATCTGCAAAATACAGAACCGAAAACATAAAATGATAAAAACAAACAAGCAAAGTAAGGGTGTGATTAATATTGTGGTGGTTTTTATAACTATAATCAAAATAAATTTTAAAGAAAATTATAGATTATAGTTTTTAACTTATGAAATTTTAGGGACATAATTGTTTTGTAATGTGTTTTAAAGTTATTTTAAATCATGTATGAACCTAAACTAATTAAGTTTTATGTCCATAATTATGCTATTTTGTATTCAGAAATATTTTACATACGATTTTACGATTTTTCTTCTCACACGATTTTAGCTGTGATTTTACGATTTTTGTACGGACAAATTCGGGTACGATCTTACGATTTTACGATCCGATCTTACGATCCGATTTTTCGAAGCCCCTTCCGATTCGTGTCAAAATCGCGATTTTGACAACCTTGGTGCATAATTTCAAAAGGTTCTAAACTATTCCCTGAAGTGAATGAAACTTTTGTCCAGAAGACAAGAAATGACCGAGGATATAGTATGGAAGAAATAAATGAAAAAGGAGAAATGATAATCCTTCTAAAGTAAACCATCATACCACCAGAAGTGGAGACATAATGAATAATGTTATGACTTTTCATGATGGAGATTTATGTCTAGCAGACAGTGTAACAACGCACACAATTCTTAAGGAAAATAAATACCTTGAGTATTTGACATTAACCAAAGCTAATGTCACTACAATATCAGGTCCAACAGACATGATTAAAAGCTCTGGAAAAGCTAATATTGTGTTACCAAATAAAACAAGATTGAGCATCAAAGATGCATTATATTCACCCGAGTCTAGAAGAAATTTACTCAGTTTTAAGGATATACATGCTAATGGTTATCATATTGAAACAACAGATGAAGATAGAAAAGAATATATTTATATTACTGCACGTATTTCAGGCCAGAAGCTTGTACTTGAGAAACTACCTGCTTTCTCTTCCGGAATTTATTATACGATCATGAAATTTATTGAATCAAACGTTGTGATACACCAGAAGTGTTCCGACCCAAAACAATTTATGCTTTGGCATTATCGACTTGGACATCCATGATGTAATATCCCACATCGGTGGGTGAGGGAATGGTTGATGGACATATTAAGGCAAAGGTGGTACCTAACCTTGTAGGACGTGTTTTGGGGCCTGTGGGCTGCCAAGAACAAAACCGTGAAGCGTGGACGCCGGGTTGGGCTGAGCCATAGCGGACAATATTCTACAAGGGAGAGTGGGTCGGGCCTTACATATGGTATCAGAGCCGACCTCACTGGTTGTCCGGTTGTGCCGACGGGGTCGTCGGGCTCCTTAAGGGGGGTGGATTGTAATATCCCACATCGGCGGGTGAGGAAATGGTTGATGGACATATTAAGGCAAATGTGGTACCTAACCTTGTAGGACGCGTTTTGGGGCCTGTGGGCTGCCAAGAACAAAACCGTGAGGCGTGGACGCTGGGTTGGGCTGAGCCATAGCGGACAATATTCTACAAGGGAGAGTGGGCCGGGCCTTACATATGGTATCAGAGCCGACCTCACTGGCTGTCCGGTTGTGCAGACGGGGTCGTCGGGCTCCTTAAGGGGGGTGGATTGTAATATCCCACATCGGCGGGTGAGGGAATGGTTGATGGACATATTAAGACAAAGGTGGTACCTGACCTTGTAGGACGCGTTTTGGAGCCTGTGGGCTGCCAAGAACAAAACCGTGAGGCGTGGACGCCGGGTTGGGCTGAGCCATAGCGGACAATATTCTACAAGGGAGAGTGGGTCGGGCCTTACACATGATCAATAATGATGAGATGAATTATTGAGAATACACATGGGCATCCTTTAAAGAACCTGAAGATTCTTTTACCGAGTGAAAATCCATGTGCTGCATGTTCTCAAGGTAAATTAATTACCAAACCATCTCCATCAAAGGTTCTTATAGAATCACCATCTTTTCTTGAAAGAATTCAAGGAGATATATGTGGGTCTATCCATCCACCATGTGGACCTTTTAGATATTTTATGGTATTGATTGATGCATCAAGTAAATGGTCACATGTTTGTTTGCTTTCGAGTTGAAATATTGCATTTGCTAGATTAATAGCACAGATTATCAGATTACGAGCACAATTTCTTGATTATCCTATCAAGAAAATTTGACTAGACAATGCTGGTGAGTTTACTTCCCAAGCATTTGATAGTTTTTGCACTTCTATTGGTATTGATATTGAACATCCTGTTGCTCATGTACATACTCAAAATGGTCTAGCATAATCATTTATAAAGCGACTTCAATTAATTGCAAGACCATTACTTATGAAATCAAAATTGCCTACATCTGTCTGGGGACATGCTATATTACATGCTGCATCACTACTTATAATTAGATCAAGTGCTTACCATAATTATTCTCCTTTACAACTTGTTTATGGTATACCACCAAATATATTGCATCTATGAATTTTTGGTTGTGAGGTATATGTGCCTGTAGCACCCCCACAAAGGAATAAAATGGGTCTACAAAGAAGAATAGGAATTTATATTAGTTTTGATTCTCCATCTATTATTAGATATATTGAACCTTTGACTGATGATGTTTTTAAGGCACGTTTTGAAGACTGCCATTTTCATGAGAATATTTTCCCATCATTAGGGAAAACAAATTCAGTGTCTGAAGCACGAGAAGAAATTACTTGGAATAACTTGAAGTTATCTCATTTTGATCCAAGGACAAATCAATGTGAACTTGAAGTTCAAAGGATAATTCATTTACAAAATATTGCAAATCACTTACCGGATGTTTTCACCAGTAGTGAAAAGGTAGTTAAATCTCATATTACTGCTGCAAATGCTCCATTTAGAATTGAAATTCCTGAAGAGAAAAAGGTCAACATAGTAGCAAATGAATCTATACCATGCCTGAAACGCGGAAGACCTATTGGAGCCAAAGACAAAAATCCTAGAAAACAAAAACTCCAACAAATAGATGATGGTACTCTTGGAGAGTCCTCATCCATAAAACAAACATCAAATCTTGTGTCCAAATCATTTCCTAATACTGATCCTCCTGAAGAGAGACCTTTTGAAGAGAACCGGGTACTTGGAAATAATGAGATCTCCATAAACTATGTTCATACAGGAGAGATTTTGGAACAATATAAAATTATCATAGATGATGTATTTGCATTTAAGGTTGCTTTTGGCATCACCAAAAGTGATGATGAATTTGAACCACAAACTGTTGAAGAATGTCGACATAGAAATGATTGGCCAATGTGGAAAGAAGTGAGTTCAATCCAAACAGAGTTGAACTCACTTGCAAAACGTGAAGTATTTGGACCTGTAGTCCATACACCTAAAGGTGTTATACCCGTTGGATATAAGTGGGTTTTTGTTAGAAAACGCAATGAGAACAATGAAATTATGCGATATAAGGCACAACTTGTTGCACAAGGTTTCTTGCAGAGACCCGACATTGATTATGAGGAAACTTATTCTCCAGTGATGGATGCAATCACTTTTAGATTTTTAATTGGTTTAGTGGTCTCAGAAATGTTAAATATGCGTTTAATGGATGTAGTTGCAGCATATCTATATGGATTATTAGATAAAGACATCCATATGAAAATCCCTGAAGGATTTACAATGCCTGAAGCTTTTTGTAATGAACCCAGAAGTGTTTATTCTATTAAATTACAAAAATCTTTATATGGGTTAAAGCAATCTGGTCGAATGTGGTATAATCGTCTTAATGAATACCTCTTAAAAAGAGGGTTTGAGAATGACGAGATTTGTCCGTGCATTTTTACTAAGAAAACAATATCCGAATTTGCTATTATTGCAGTATATGTTGATGATTTAAATATTATTGGTACTCCTGAAGAGCTCATAGAAACTGCAACCTATTTGAAAAATGAATTTGAGATGAAAGATCTCGGAAAGACAAAATTTTGTCTTGGTATATAGATTGAATATTTTTCAAATGGAATATTTGTACATCAATCGATGTATACATAAAAAGTCCTAAAGCATTTTTATATGGACAATGCTCATCCTTTGAGTATACCTATGGTTGTTCGGTCACTTGATGCGAAAAATAATCCTTTTCGACCTCCAGAAGAGGATGAAGAAATTCTTGGTCCTGAAGTGCCATATCTTAGTGCTAGTGGAGCACTTATGTATCTTGCAAATTGTACAAGACCAGATATATCTTTTGCAGTAAATTTATTGGCAAGATATAGTTCCACTCCCACAAAAAGACATTGGAATGGAGTCAAATATATATTTCACTATCTTCGCGGAACAACCAAAATGGGGTTATTTTATTGTGGATCAAATTCACAATTGATTGGATATGCAGATGTAGGTTATCTCTCTGATCCGCACAAAGGAAGATCACCAACAGGTTATCTATTTACCTATGGCGGTACTGCAATTTCTTGGAGATCTGTCAAACAATCATTTGTGGCTACTTCATCAAATCATTCAGAGATTATCGCAATACATGAAGCAAGTCGAGAATGTATTTGGTTAAGATCAATTATCCAGCACATTAAAAGAAAATATGGATTGTCAGCCATTGAAAATAGTCTCACAATATTGTTTGAAGATAATGCTGCCTACATCACTCAACTCAAATGAGGCTATATTAAAGGAGACAAAACAAAACATATCTCACCAAAGTTTTTTTTATACTCACGAGCTCCAACAAAAAGGAGAAATTGATATCAAATAAATCAGATCAAGTGATAATTTAGCAGACTTATTTACAAAGTCTTTACCGGCCTCAACTTTCAAGAAACTTGTCCATAATATTGGAATGCGTCATCTTAAAGATTTGTCATAAGACATGTACTTTTGAGGGGTAGTCAATGCAAATTGTACTCTTTTTCCTTCGCTTAGATTTTTTCCCACTGGATTTTCCTTTGCAAGGTTTTAATGAGGCAATTTGACATTGTTTTAATGAATCCTGAAGTATTCATATATGGATCTTGAAGTATCTATATAAAGTCCTCCGTTGAATTTTAAAGTACATGGTCATTCAAGGGGAAGTGTTATAAATACATATTAAATTATATTTATATGTATTGAATGTCCATTACTCTTGAGTTTAGTCTCTTGGATTTCCATAACCCTTGAGTTCATTTCCTTCTCCTATAAAAAGACCACTTATGTCTTGTATTCTACACACCTTTGGAATAATAGAAGAATTCATATTAAACAAGGTATTTCTCTCTTGTCTCTTTTGATTATGTTTTGAATATCTATGCTCTTCTATGTTAATTATTTATTCTTTTTATAACAGTTTGTTTATTTATTGTTTGTTTGTTTACTTTCTCTTTTTAGGGGGAACATGATTGGTGTGGGGAGGAGACTTGACCTTGGAAATCAGTATATAACTAGTTATTGGCCGTGCTTACCATGTTCAAATCATTTTAAAACAAAATATTAAAAATATGAAGATTTTTTTTAAAATGTTATCCAGACTAATTAGTTAAATAGATTATTTTTAAAAAAAGTTATTTAAAACTTAGGTTTTCAATTAAATTATGTGGTAGCTAACTCAATCTGGATGGATTGATTTCATGGGTCTCAATGTGATTTTGATTATCAATACAAATATGGTTTTTAATTTTTTAATAAACTTTAAGATGACAAAAATTCATAACTAAAATTCAATAACAAAAAAGAAAGAAAAAAACATGTGTTGAGACCATAACTTTAAAAACCAACTTAACCTGGCAAGTCAACCTAGGGTTGAAACCAAACCAGACTAACGGAAAATATACAAGAATGTAAGAACTCGAGTTAATTGATGAGTAGAAATATACATATATTTTTATTCCTTTTACATTGCATATATAAGAGACTTAGTGAATTGATTGCTGAAAAATAAGATTTTTTTTTTGTTTTTTATGTTTTGAACCTTGCTTTTATGACGGGTTTTTCACCAAGTTGTGATTTCATAATGTGATTTTGGAGTGAATTAAAGTTCACATGTCGAACTTACGCAAAAGATATTATGAGAATAAATTCGAGATCATTTAGATCTATAAGTAGACTTGCAAAATCAGGTCGAGATCTTATATGCATAGAGATTTTCAACTTTTCATGTTATATGTCCAGACATGTATATTTTAAGCTTTAAATATCAGAATTAGATGATTCAAAAACTCAAATTCTACACATCTAGGAGTACAATTATTACTATGGATTATTAGTAAGATAAAATTGTTTTGAATGTGGAAAATATAATTCAATATAAAGGAATAGATTGATCTCATGATCCAATAACAAAAACTAGTAATTTTGAGTGCCTCACTAGAGACGAGAGCTTACATGGAAACAATGAATTTTACGATCTAGTAAGCACCCGTTTGGCAACGTGGTGCGTTCCACGTTTGCCAAACGGGATGGAGTTTTGGTGTTTGGTTTTTACCAAACACCATTTTGTTTTAGTGGGTCCCACCCTATTTTTACACCCAAACGGCGTTTCAAGAAAAGCACCTCCAAGGTGCTTTTCAAACGCCGTTCCAAACCCCGTTTCGGGTTTTTATTATTTTTTAAAATGTTTTTTTATTAATAAATATATTAAAATAATTTTTTTTTTATTTTTTAAAAAATATTTTTGATATTAGTACATGAAAATAATATAAAAACACTAAAAATATTTAATTTAATATATAAAAAAATAAAAATAAACAATCATTTTTTTAAAAAACTTTTGAAATGAAAAGTCTTAAAAAAATTACAACTCAGGATTGAGGTTGTTTTGAAAATATTTTTCATTCAGAAATGTATTAAAATAATTTTTATTTTATTTTTTAAGAATTATTTTTGACATCAACACATGAAAATAATATAAAAAAACAAAAAATATATAATTTAAAATAAAAATTCCCGTATGGATATTGTGCGCGAGAGCATTGCAAATAGTTTGATGGGAGAATGAAATTATGTTTCCATTTTATTTGAAGTATTCACATTAATATAAATTGTTATTTATTTTTAAATTTATTTGTAGAAGTTACATATATTTATATATATGGATGGATGGATGTATGGATGTATGTATAAATGTGTGTGTATATTTCCATGCCCTTTTAAGTAATTTTACAAGTTAAAAGCAGCTTGTAAAGTTTGGAAACCAAACATCAAAAACTGCTTTTTCTTCAACCTCTAACTTAACCACAGTTTTAACCAAACACTTAACTGCTTTTTTTGAACCACAGAAAAAACACTTTTTTTGAAACTCCATTTTTTCAACCTCAACCGCAACAGCAACTGCAATACCAAACAGGCCCTAAAGGTGCAAACCAATAGAATAACATTCCATGAATGAAAGAATATAGTTAGAATAATTAAATATTACAAAAAAACAAATCAGAAACAACATCTAAGTTGCAACAAGGTTTACTTTATAATATAATAGCAACAACAACAAAGTCTTGTTTACTTTATAATATAATAGCAACAACAACAAAGTTAGTTTTCAGCATGAATTATAGATAATTTAATCAACCTTAAATGACCAAATAAATAAGAGCGAGTTGAGTAACATTAAGAACTCTCGGGAGAAGAATCCTATGAAAGATAGCACCCAATACGGAAATAAAATGAGCAATTTATGATAGTAACAACATCTCATTTCTCTATGCAATATTATATTTATTTTTTGGATTAATGTTTTACGACAAATAATATTTTTTTTTATCATTTTTTAATAAATAAATATCGTTACTATTGTCGTGATGTTGTGGATTTTATTTCTCTTCACTTTAACATAATAAAAAATAAATGAGTTGGCTATATAATTGAATACTGAATTGTCGAGATTAGTGTGTGTATTGAGCTTTATTTGCTATTTAAATGTGTCCTAGTACTGTGATTTATAATATTTTTTGTTTTAATATATATATATACACATGATAAAATTATTAAAGAATAATAAAAAATAATAATTTATAGTTTTTAATGTACTCCGAAACTTATTTTTAATCTTTGAATTTTTTTTTGAATAGCATGGAACACTTGTATCAACATTTTGTGACGGGATTGCAATCCGCTGGCATTTTTTTTTATTATAAAACTCATAATTTGACCACGATACATTCGTTACTCCTCATAACGTGTTCCAGGCTTCATAATTTATAATCAAATATCGTCAATTAATTATAATATTTTAACATAAAAACATAGTCACCGCTTGCCGATCACCATATCTAATGAACAAGACAGCAGGATCTCATTGTGAGCATTAAATACATGGGCCCTAGGCCCATACATGAAGGACACTGCTTGGGTCTGGATTTGATATACCAACTTATAATCCGATCCAGCTTATCTTTAACCCATATGCATTTTGTTTAATATCATGGTATATAATATTTTTTATTTTTTTTAATGAAATGTATTAAAACACTAAGAAAATTTTTAAAAATCAAATACAATTATTAAAACACATTCAAATTCTGTAGATACAGCTGAAACTGAAAAACAATTTCTTGTCAAAATGGCCACGATGAGGACCAACTGGCCCAACACGTCCAAGCGATTGTCCAGGCGACGAGTCGTTTCTTACACAAACGGCATGTTGTTTGTATGGTTAATAATCTGAAAACTAGTTCAAGATGAATGGCACTACGCCTCGATGCCAAGGACAATTCTGGGTTCTTGTCTTGAGAAACAGACAACCTAATTGTTGGGACTGTTGTTTTTGGTAGTTTCGGGCTAAATGATTGTTTAAAAATATAATTCAGATTGTTTTTGAAAGTTTTTTTATTCAAAAATATATTAAATATTTTTTTTATTTTTTAAAAATAATTTTTGATATCATCATATCAAAATAATCTAAAAATATCATTTTTTTAATTTAAAATAATATATATATATATATATATATATATATATATTTTTTTTTAAATACTTTCAATCACAATCCCAAACACCTTTAGACTTCTTCGGAGTAGTGAGATCATACGATCTCTTTCAGAGATTGGACTTTGGATCAAAGCATCAAACTTTAAAGCTTAATCCTTTGTCGGCAGCTCAGCTTAATTGGCACGGGAATTCAGTGGAATACACGCGGAACAAGGAAAGAAGAAGAAGGAAGATGCGTGAGAATATAGAGCATATTATATATACATATTTTACGATTGTTTTGTTTTTCATTTTACTTAACCATTTTGAATGATTTCAATCAATAAACAGCAAATAAATATTAATTGATGATATAAATATAAATAGTTATACCAATTAACACAATGTCTTGACTATATTATCTCCACAAATATCATTACAGCAAACAATATGTTTGTTTTATTTTTAAATAAACAAACTATTAAAATTAGATCATCCTATGCTTCGCTAAATTACAGTACAGCAAACTATGAAATTTAGAGGGGGGAAAGGGTACAATTATGCAATTATATACTTCAAATTGAATTTAGATAGAATTTGACTATGAGATTAACACTAGATGAAAAATTTATTAAACATTCAAATATGTAGAAATATTATTGTTTTTGCATTACAATCTTAATTAAAATAATTAATAAATATCGTACACGATTATATCAACACACTCAACATTTCACCCCCCAGGAAACAGCCCTCATGCTTGCATAATATATTAAAACAGCAACTCTGGAGAAAAAATAAATAGAAAGTCCAGCCATCATTGGACCTTAATTAAAAAAACACCATCTTTGGAGAGAGAGAAAAATCATTAAAAAAACACCCCGTAATAAAATACACCACAATCATGAATTTGAAGCACCTGTGAATCGCGTGTGGCTGTTGCTGGATTCTATCGTGCTAATGAAATTCTTTCAGCCATAAACTTTGAACAAAACTGAAGACAACCAGTCTGGCTGTTCTTGTATGGGAGAGGTCTTATCTCGGAGCTCGTTTAGATCCATTTGGTATTGGCCACCATGGACAAGCTAGTTTATAATCTGGGGGGGGAAATGAAATCCCTTTTTTTAATCTCTTATTCCAATGTTCACAATGTTTTCTGCTGTGAAATACCGCCCCCCCCCCCCCCCCCCCCCCCCCCCCCTGTTTTCCTCACGGAATAATTTTATTTTACTACAATTGTAATGTAAAGAGGGAAACAATTTGCACATTTTTCATTAAAAAAAACAATTTGTACATTATTTGTATTTTTAATAACCCACGCCAGACTTAGATGATTGCCTGGATATGTTGAGACTGAACATCAGGAAATACCATCCTGTTTTCCTTTCAGTTGGCTAAAAGATTTGGAAAAAGGAAAAAAAACACAAACTTTATTATTAACAATGTCGAGGCGATATTTTTATCAATACGATGCCTGAGGCGACTCCCAACAATCGAATACACGCGAGGGGACCAGACTGTCTGTTTTTCTACTCCAAGACAAGCAATAAATGTACCAAACCAGTACTGAAATTGTAGCAGACTCGTAAGGTTTTTCTTAAATTAAATTGTCACAGGGATGACAAGATGATCGGACATAAGACTTAGTGTTTATTTGAGTTTGATTGAGATTGTTTTTTAAAGTGTTTTTTTGTTTAAAAATATATTAAAATGATATTTTTTATTTTTAAAAAATTATTTTTGATATTAGGACATCAAAATATCTAAAAACACTAATTTTTTTAATAAAAAATAAATTAAAATAAATTCATTTTTTTTTCAAAAACACTTTCCAAACATATTCCCAAATATTTATAAGATTCCCAAGCACCTACCTAGACGGAGTTAGGAAGGCTGTCAAGAGAAAATTCTGGTGATGTTCAGGAATGCATCGCTTTTTACTCTCTTTTTTTGGTAATGATCAGGGCTTTACGCCCTTCTAAATTAAACGCGGAATGGTAGACCCAATTAGGTCATAGTACAACAAAGTGTAAATCCTTGCCGGGGGATCAGTAATAATATCCGACCCCCTATCTATCAAATCTCTAGTTAACCCAAAATTAGCTAACCAATCGGCCACACAATTGGCCTCCCTGTAAACATGTAATGTTTTAACTTCCCAATCCCTGCCCAACAACTCTCTAATCTTCATAACCAGATTATAATTCCTATCTACCCTCACACTATCCCCATTAATAATCCCAACTACAACCCTGGAATCTGATTCTAATATCACTTTTCTAAACCCTTTATCCCATGTAAGTTGTAACCCCCCATAAATAGCCCATAATTCCGCTGTCATGGAAGAACAAAAACCAATATTCCTCGCAAACCCCCCTAGCCACGACCCCATATGGTCTCTAATAACTCCTCATGTACCTGCCATCCCTGGGTTTCCTTTACTGCATCCATCCACGTTAAGCTTGATCCAGTCCTCTGCTGGGTACTTCCATCCTATGTTCTCAACCTCCGTGACGCCAATCTTTTCATCACAACCACTTCTCTGCTCCTTCTCAATATCTTCAACCATTCTTTTTATAGCAAGAACAGTCCCATACCAATTACCCGAGTCCCCATCAAATGTTCTACAACATCTATCCTTCCATATATACCATATAGTTACTCCGAAAACCAAATGCCAATCCCCATATTGCGTAGTTCTATTTCTGGGAGTTAAATTTGAAATTAACCAGACATACCAATTTTGGCTAAAGAACAAACTCCTTTCCTCAAACCTGACGAAAACCTCCCAGATTTTTCGTGCTTTAGGGCAATCTCGTAAGGCATGAGTTAAGGTCTCCACTTCATTCACACAATGACTGCAATATCTATTATCTGATATTCTTCTTTGCCATCTCCTTTCATTGGTCATGATAGCATTATGGCCTACCGTCCATAGAAATACTCTGATACGCTCCAGACCTTTCCACTTCCAAATAATCTTCCACAAAGGATCCCGATCCAAGTCACCCCCTTCTTCTTGAACCATATAAGCTTTTCGAACAGTAAATTTTCCATCCGTGGATTGATCCCAAACCATTGAGTCTGGTCCCACATCCTGCATAGGAGGTATGTAACTGACAATACCCATCACAACCTGTATAGGTAAGAATTGGGCAAACAATTCTCAATTCCAGTTGCCCCTATTATCCACCATCTCAGCCACTGTATAGTTGAGAGTTTCAATATGGTCCTCCAAATTAACGTGATTAATTAGGGGTCCATAACTCTCCAGCCAACTATCTTTCCAAAACAAAATCCGCCTACCGTTTCCCAAACTCCATCTGACATTCTGATTCACTACATTCCATTCCTGACATATCGACTTCCATAGAACTGAATCTCTTGCGGTCGCCACTGGATGATTTTCTCCCCTATTCGAGCTCATATACTTATCTTTTAAGAATTGCACCCATAGACTCTTTTCCTGTAACAATCCCCAAGCCAATTTCATAATAAAAGCTTTATTCATCGGCTTCATTTTCCTTAATCCCATCCCCCCTTTCTCCTTTGGCTGACACATCGTTTTCCAATTTACAAGATGAATCTTGTCTTTTCCTTCATGCTGACCCCAGATGAATCTTCTGCATATTTTCTCTATCTCCTTGCAAGTATGCTTTGGAATAACTGCAGCTTGCATGGGGTATAACGGAATAGTAGTAAGTACAGCTTTACATAGAGTGATTTTTCCTGCCAATGATAAACTGTTAGCTTTCCATCTTGCCAATCTCTTTTGTAAATTCTCTATTAAGTAACTATACGTCTGTTTAGTAACTCTTTGATGGAGCAAAGGCACCCCAAGATATCTCCCCATGTCTCTTGTGACTTGGAACCCACTTCTCCTATTAATAGTATTCGCCAACGAGTCTGACACATTCCTGGAAAAGAAAATTCTTGTCTTTGCAGCACTAACTTTCTGACCCGAAGCTGAACAAAAAATATCAAGGCATTGAGTGACTCTCTCTATTTGTTCCATGCTTGCCTCTGTAAACAACATGTCATCTGCAAAACACAAGTGAGAGATCTTCAACCCATTTTTGCGCACCCTAAAGGGTTTCCAACTATTCTCCTCCACTCTCCGATTTATCAGCTGAGACAATCTTTCTAAACATAGCACAAAAATATATGGAGATAAAGGATCTCCTTGCCTTATACCTCTGCTAGGGAAAAATTTCTGGGTGGCACCACCATTCCATAAGACACTAAGGGATGGAGTTTCAATACAGTGCATGATGACTCTTATTAGCTCACTAGGAATTCTAGCAGCAGTCAGAGTATCCCTAATAAATCTCCAGTTTAACCGATCATACGCCTTTTTGAGATCCACTTTTATGGCCATAAAACCCATCTTGCCTTTCATTTTACGCATTGAGTGAATAATCTCCTGCGCAACAATAATATTATCTGTGATATGTCTTCCCGGGACAAAGCTACTCTGCACTTCACTAATCAGCTTCGGCATCAAACTTTTCAACCTTCCCACTATCACTTTAGTAATCGCCTTGAAGATCACATTGCATAACCCAATTGGTCTAAACTGGTGAATATATTCAGGCACTTGAATTTTAGGAATCAGGACCACATGAGAATGGTTGATTGGAGATATATCCATATTTCCTGTAAACACCTCCCTTATGTACCTGCAAACAGATTGACCAACGACCTGCCACTGAGATTGGTAGAAAATAGGCTAATATCCATCCGGACCCGGAGCCTTATAAGGTTTCATCTCGAAGATAGCAGCTCTAATTTCCTCATCAAGAACTGGTGTTACTAGTTGATCCATATACCTGGTGTCAATAATAGGAAACTGCCCCTCCAAAAGACTATCTTCATGAACATCCTCATTATCTATCCGAAATAATTTCTGAAAATACTCCCTGGCCATATTTTTTAACCTATCCTCCTCCCACACCCAAACATTCTACTCATTCTTTAGTGCCTTTATTTTGTTTCTTTGCCTCCTAATAATAGTTTTTGTGTGGAAATAGGAAATGTTCCTATCTCCAAACGCAATCCATTGGCATCGGGACTTCTAGTACCAGTGAATTTTCTCCTGATGAAGAATCTGCCTATACTCAGTCGCTAGTTCCTCCTCTAGCTGGTATAAAAATGGATTTCCCTTCATGCAATTATTTTCTGGATTGTTCTCCAAGGCATAAATGAACAGTTCTCCTATCATTAGAGACCTAACAAAATCAAACCCCAAAAGGCCTAAACAAGTAATTATCAACAGAAAAGAACAACATTAATCTGCTTAACATGCCCAGAGCAGCCAAAACTATACGTTGATTTGATGCTTTATGATATTTTCAGCAAGCATTGTTCTCGTAAACAGCTGCATTTATGTGCATAGCTGGCACCAAGTAGCGCCCTTCTATGTGATATAGAAATGGCTAGCTAGCTTAATTCTGTCTAGCTCTGGCCAGTGGGTGGATCGAGAAACTTAATTTTCTGGCTAATTTCGTTTTTCGATCACTTTCGCTTTGATCAAGTCGTGCACTATCTTGTTTATTTTTTACTGGTTTGAGAGATCTATATATTAGATGTGGCCCTGCCTATTGTTTTAGTCAAGAAGCAATATTTAGGAGCTTATCTTTGTCGTGCATGCAAGGGAATCTAATCAGGAGGATCAAAAGGGTTTAAAAGTACTGCTGCATTATATTTTCCGATGGCTTTCTATTTTTTACTCGGCCTTGATTGACCGTTGTTAATCGAGCGCCATTTGTTTCTTTTCACGTCTTGGTGTTTGAGAGCTACAGCATACCTTACAAAATTACGTTCAAGTGGTTTGGTTGGTGCTTTGGGTTCAGGAGGTTCACCTTTCTAGATTTTTAAATTAAAATATTAGAGTTAACATCCAGAGCAAAATTATATTAAGTTTTTCTAAGAACAGCAACAATAAATAAATAAATAACAGTCGTAGTTATTACTTGAATAAGTTTCGATTTTGATTTCTCATGGCCATTCGCAACACGATGCTCTTAAATTCAAAGAAGAAACCCCCCACGGCAAAAGATTATGAAGAGCGACATGGATTTGCTAGGAATTAGTCTTAGATCAACAATTATATATAGCAATGCTGATCTTTAGATGGAAATGTTTTCAACAACGCATTTATTTTCTAGCAACAGGTTGAAAGTTATGGCCTCTCCGGATTAAGAACCAAGTCTTTAGACACCAATTTTGAAAGGAAAGACGAAGGATGATTTAATTAATATAAATGATTTAATTAATATATATATATGTCGACACGTCTTGATAAAATAATATATTGGAGAATCTGATAATATACAAAAACAGAATAAGCACAATTAAAAATAGAAAACACGTTTAAAACCTCTTCAATCGTACAAGATCGAATAAAGTAGCTATCTATCCTTAATCTTATATTAAAAAAATTATCATTTGGCTAATGTATTTGTCAATGCATGCTTTGGCCGCTTTGAGAGGATCAAACGTCCACACCTTCAAAAATTAGGTGATCATGCGGGGCAGACTCATTTGGTGAGGAGATAATTCAATGGTTTTAAATCTTTATATATATATATATATATATATATATATATATATATAATATGGGTTGCTTAAGTTATTATGCAACCCCGTCCAAGCTACGGACGGCATTGAATATATATATAATATATATATATATATATGGTTGCTTAAGTTATTATGCAACCCCGTCCAAGCTACGGACGGCATTGAATTTGATTCACATGCCTACTTGACAACTGAGAGCGATGCGAGAAAAACAACGGATGGCCTGATAATCGAGAATGACGTGCTAAGAACAGGGAATTTTTTTTTTTGTTAATTAGAATTGAAATGATCAAGTCAAAAGGGGCTAAAAATATATAAAAACTATAGTCCATTTCTTAATGTGGACCGTAAAATCAAAACTTTCCAATGTTTGTCTTCATTGAGACCAGCTCCATGCTTGGTGTTGGTTAAGCTCCAAAAGGTTCATAGATGGACATGAATGCTCGTGTTTGGTTCTTGTTTGTTTAGATAGTGTTACTGTTTTTTTTAGTTTTTTTATTATTCTAATACGCTAATATTAAAAATAATTTTTTTTAAAAAATAAGAAATATTTTAATATATTAATTTAAAAAAATTAAAAAATAAACAGTTTCACAATAATTAAAATTGAAAAAGGAAACCACTACCTTTCTTTAGCTCTTGCATTGCATAAATGGGAAAAGAAAATAAGCAGAGACTACCCATCACTCAAAATAATAAAACAACAATGTATTTGTGGGGGTAATCTACGTGCACGCAGAGAAAAAAGGTTTCTTTTTTATATATTCCGACCAAATTTAGAAAAATTCATTTTTTTTTTGAACAAATTAGAAAAATTCATTGAGCCTTCAACAGCTGCATAAATTTGGAGAGAGATATAACAATGTACTTATGGGGTAATCTACGTGCACGCAGATAAAAAGGCTGGCTTATATATATATATATATATATATATATAAAAGGTAACCTTAATTTTTTGTAACTCTAAATTAAGACTCAATTGCATTTTATTTTTTGAAAAAGTATATTTAAATCCCCTATTTTTTTAACTACGAGGTGATCGATCTTTCTAATTTAGAAAATTAATTTCAGTACTAAATTTTATTAATTTCAGTAATAAAAAAATTAGATATAAATTTAACATCATTTACTTGATTTTTAAACATAAAGAAAACTTCGAATGCCTTCCGCGCGCGCACAGCAACCTCTACAAAATTTATGAATTAGCATATTTCACTAATGATATAATCTATATTTTTAAATCACGTCTACTATTAATATACTAGCTATATTGCCCGCGTATTGCCGCGAGCATTTTTATGTATATAATTTAACATAATTAAATCAACAATGATAAATTTATATGATATAACTAAATTAAAGTTATAGATTAGGAGATAAAATGTAAAAAAATTTAAGTACAGTTTATTGCGCAAGCATAAATTACATCTTTTAGAATGTAGATATTACGTCATGAAAGATCATAAAAGAGCGCGAACTAACATTTTAAAAACCAGAGCAAAATATTTTAATAAGGAAAAAAAATTAATCACAAAATCATTATTGTGCAAATAATTAAATGATTATTATTATTATTATTATTATTATTATTATTATTATTATTATTATTATTATTATTATTATTATTATTATGTTAGTAATGAAAGGAAACAAAATAAATGAAAGACTAAAAATATCCTAGAAACTTTAACAAAAGATAAGAGAAAAAAAAAGAAAAAACAAAAATTATCATTGCTATTACTGTAAAAACAATAAAAATTATCAAATTATCCGGAGGGGAAAAAACATTAACAAAAGAGTAAGCAAGAAAAACAATTAAATTATTATTATTGTTGTTGTTGTTGTTGTTGTTGTTATTATTATTATTATTATTGTGTTAATAATGAATGAAAAACCAGAAATAAATGAAAGACCAAAAAAATTATAATAATTTGAACAAAAGATGAAAACAAAACAAAAATATCCTAGCTAATTGCCCCGCGCGTTGCCGCGGGTATTCTTGTGTATATAATTTAACATAATTAAATCTATAACGATAAATTTATGTGATATAAGAAAATAAAAGTTATAGATTAGGAGATAAAATGTATAAAATTTTGAGTTGAGTTTGTTAAGCAAGCATAGATTACATCTTTTAGAATATAGGTATTGCGTCATAAACGATCACAAAAGAGCGCGAACTAACATTAGAAAAAAGAGCAAAATATTTTTATTAGGGAAAAAAAATAATTACTGAAATCATTATTGTGCAAATAATTAAATTATTATTATTATCATTTATTTATTTTTGTGTTAATCATGAAAGGGAAAAAATGGAAGAGAAATAAAATCCTAAAAACTGCAACAAAAGATTAAACAAAAGAATAAAACAAAAACAAAAACTATCGTTGCTATCACTGCCAAAACAATAAAAATGATCAAATTATCCGAGAAAAAAATCTTCAAAAACATTAACAAA